>WOFM01000077.1:831267-857073 GCA_011428145.1 Ericerus pela
AAATCCTATTGACTGTTAAATTTGCTGAAATTTTTCAACAAAATTGTAAGAAATCATTTGACAAGGCTGAAAAATCACTACGGAAAATCATCTACTTTGTTCTGATTCAAACAAAATGACTTGAAAAAATTATCAGAAATAATTCGTGATATTTCAACAGACACCATCAATTTCTAATCACTTCAAACCTTTATAGGACAAATAATGTACCTACTTGAATCTTTTACAATAACTACTTATTTCAGGCATTTTAAAAACAAAAAACGGCAAAATAAAAGCCAAATTTTCATAAATGTCATCCAATTGTTTATTTTCATTAATATTCATATCATCTGAAATTTATTTTAAATTCGAAAAACATTTTCTCTGATCAAATAAAATAAAATAAATTTTCACTCAAAAAACGTATTTTAGCTCATTTAGGACTCGCTCAAGTTCTTATGGTAGTTCAAGAAGTTTTTTTTGGATAACAAATCAGTGAACGATGAAACTATTTACCTAACATTTTTCAGTTTAAGAAAACCTTACTTCAAACTTTTCAAGAAAAAACGAACTCTATCCAAAACTTACATTTTCACATTCTGGAGAATTAGTCGATTAATTTAAATCATTATTCGAACGTTTCACTCATTAATTTCAGACAATAAATTGGTATAGCGTTCTAATATTTCACTAGTATCTGCTTATATTGTTAGGAGTCATGAAAATATAACTCAATACAAATTCAGTTTTCACACAAAGTACCTTTTTCAAAAAGTAACGCCTGCATTATTTGGCTTCAAGATTTTATTAGTTTTAGCAGTCCATTAAGCTATATAGTCAAAGATTACAATCACAAATTCTTTTTTTTTTCTTCATATGACACTAAATTTTGTTCTGTGGACAAGTTGAAATAAGAAATTAATTATTCTTCTTCATTTTTTTTCATTCTTCTTTCATTAAAGGTCCAAAGGCCATACCACTTACAGTTTTGAATCAAAACAGCTTGTTACATATCTACTTTGACTATATTATATTACTATCTATGGACTGCTCCTACTATTCAACATGTAGCGTAATATGCTACTATAAGCACATATTTTATTCCTTGAACGTATATATCTATGCTAATTTCTATGTAATTTTATTTGATTGGGCGTTTGTTTGGTGTGATACAGAATATTCGTCTGGTAACTTTATAGCCTAATGGTTATTCTGGTTATATGTCCAATGACTGTATTATAGACGTAAGTTCAAATCTGCAACCAGACGATTGATTTTTGAAATTTTTTATCGTTGTATTTTGTTTTGGGACGGGTTTTTTACAATATGTCGTATATAATGATTAAAAAAGAAAGCCAAAATAAGTCAAAAAAGGCTTGGTTTCATAAAAAAAAAAGAAAAAAAAGCAGCCCTTTATTTCTCTTATTTATCGGTTACATTTAAGGAATATATATATGCCTACTATATATTGCTAGCATAAAGTAGCGTATACTGCTATATGCTACTTAGCACTGTGTAATACATGCACAGTAGCATCGATGGTAGCATGGTGTATGGAGTGCTACCCTGCGTGTGCTTAATAACCCGGATCCGGTATTACTTAGCGATTTCCTAGCTGGGCCATGATCGAAACTTTTCATAAAGTAGGTAATTATAAAAAATCATAAAAATCGCTTCGATTATAATATGCACTATTACACTTTGGCTATTTCAATTCAATCTACGAATGATAAGAATAAATTGTGATCAGCTGGAATTTTAATAGCTTTAACGCAGTCAACTCTAAACATTAGTTTCTAACTTCAGTTAAATTTTTGAAATATTTTAGGCGTGTAACAAAGGAAAAAGAATTCTATTAAATTGTACACTTGAATTTTTATTCCAAAGCAAAAAAATCTCCGGTAATATTATCAGATAGAGATTCGTACACAATTTTAGAGAATAGAACGGTAGAAGTTGCATACAATATTCTCCGAAATTCAACTATTCTTTTGTGAATTGAATACTCTATCAATCTATCATTTATCAACAAAGAATTGAAACAACTTTTGATTAATTTAAAAATAGCTGCACTTATCCTGTTTCCGAAATAAAATTTTTTACCATATAACTTCTCATCTACAACATATAGGAACACGAAGGACAGTCATATCTGTGCAAAAGAGTTTCAAAAATCATTGATATTCGGAATATAGTAATTAACTGTGCAATGCAGACAGCATTTCTCCAAGCAGATGTACGATTATTCTTCGAGTAATTAGTTTATCTTTGCCTCTTTACAAAAATCAAATAAATAAAATGATTACGAAATTATTCACATTTATTCGGTTCACGATTCTTTCGCGATAAATTACAAACAAAAAATACGGTGAATTATTCTACAGAGATCAAAAGTAAAATACAATAGATATACGGAACAAACGCAACGGAAACAAAAATATGGAAAAAAATAATCATAAAAAAAAATATATATATATAAGTTACACGATTACCTAATACCAATTAATACCAAGTATCCTACTACTTAAAATGTAAAAATATACTGACTAAATTTAAGGTACAAAAGAAATATTTCGATCAGTACAAAAAGGTAGAAACGGAATATGAAACTCATGAGAGAATGATACACGTGAGGCTGGTTCAACGAATCGCCATTATTAAAGGGAAAGGAGGGAGTGATTTGTCAATTTTCTGCTAAAAATAAATTACGAAAACAATCGGCTATAAAAAATATGACCTAAGACACAAGCGCTTCGATGACTTTTTGGAAATGAGTACCTACCCACGACAAACGAAAGGCTTATACTGGTATAAAATTACTTATTTTCTTCACATCTTAGTAATGCGAGAAGAAAAACAACTTTACGATTTTCGGTCAGTTTTTCCAAGATATTCTCATAGCGACGAGGATACTTGGCAAGTTCAATTCCTAACATGATGCAAAATTTTGCAAAAATTAAGACAACAAGAATTTTGATAATGTCGCAGAAATTTTAAAGATTAATCATCATCATTCACGCCAAAATTGGAAATATACGGCGTCAAAATTTTACCTAAGGAACAAAAATAAGGATAATTTTAGGACTGAATAAGAAGAAAACACATAAAAGATGATCCGAGTAAGTAACGCATTTGTTCGGTTTTACTATAATGTTGGATTTATAAATTTGGGGCCTATAGGCCAGGTAAATTTTGCGGCCTAATTCAGTGTTTCCAGCTGAGAGAATATAAAAGATCATTAAAAAATACGTCGCCGATTCGAAACATATGAAAAAAAATTAATTTTGGACCTTTTGCCTACGCACCTACAGTATCGTGGCCTCAAAGGCCTCCTGACAAATCCTTCACTGATAACGTTTGGTTTCTATAATAAAAGAATCGAAATTATTGGAAAATTTAAAATATCGACATAAAAATTCGTTTGTAATAACACGAAACGTTTATCATCGAGGAAACCATTAGCATTATTTTTCATTGGAATTTCAGTAAAAATTAAAGAAAAATAAATCAAAATTTCAAAATAATTACACTTTTCTGATAAAAATTCAGATGATTTTTATACGCTTTTTTTATGGCATAATTCCAAAATAGAGGGAACAACCGAAGTACAAGGTACTAAAAAATAGACATATATATAATTTTTTTTTAAAGATCGAATTTTCATGTTTCAAAAGTCCCCATAAAAATTAGAGGTGGGTCAAAAAAAAAAATTCAGAGCGGGTGTAATAGCATTTTTTTGTTGAAAATCTGTCAAAATGGCAGCTTACGTAAATACATTTTGACAGTCTTTTAAAAAAAATTCAGCAGAACTGTTCTGCTCGAAAACTTTACATTTTCTCATCATCATCATTAGCTAAAAAAAAGTCGACATTTAGAATAAAATATTTTGCAAGACTAGGCAAGAACTATTGGCAGCAAAAAGAGCTCCAATTACAACAATCAAAAATCTACGAGTGGAATTTTCAAGTCAACTTCAATTCTAAAGCTCATGAAACCCAATTTTGATAGAACAGTTACACCTAAGATTTGCTTGCTGGGAAATCGTTTCCACTGCGGAATGTAAAAATTGCAGCAAGCCGATCAATTTTCACACAATCACATCCATCAGTCGCCGCTGACAAATCATTCCCTAACCAGTAAATCCAACGAAAAACCATCGCTTCAAAATTGGTACAAACAAAATTTTGAAATCGGGAGAATAGATTCCAACCAAGTAGCAAGAGGTTTAGAACATTTTAATAATATGGATGAAATCGTATGAATCTACGACGAAGGGGACATTCACTGGGACTGAAACGATTCCAAGTACGTACTCACAAAAGAATGAATTCCAAGACGCGACTTCACAAACCGAAATCTGAATTCGTTATTTCAGTAAATTAATAGATACAGGTACAAAAAATACATACAAATATTTACACGGGAGGTAGGAGGTGGAATTAAGTTACGGAGAAACTTGATCCACAAAATATTCATACATTCGTAACGAATCAATAATATTAGATTAGAAAAAAATGGTCAACCAGAATTTAAGATTTTAGGACTACAACAGATGAATAAATGAATAAATAAATAAATAAATAAGATAAAAAAATAAACGAAAAAACAAACAGAAATACGATATACCAAATATGTTACACTACGTAAACCAAATCTTTAAAATGTATACCAAGTAAGTGCAAAAAAAAAGAAGAAAAAAGTTCATTAACAATTAATAAAGCTACGTACATGAAGTGAACATAATTAAAATGAGTGGTACAAGCGGATGGGCGAGGCAGAACTCGGAGAGAGGGTAAATGTTGGCGTTGTAAGTGAAAGTGTACACTACGAGGAACTTGAAGCTGCTCTATTCGAAGGGCAATCAACAAATAAGACGTCGTCGTCGCTATCATCATCGTCTTCGTCGTCATCCATTTTGGACGTATCCACGTTGCGGCACAGGCTGCACATGAACTCCGTTTGACTGTCAACTTCCCGTTTCGTCACACCGATACAAATCATATGCAACCAATTCTTACAATAATCGCACTGCACCCAGTCCACGTGCTCGCCACTCGGCTTTATGCAAGGTTTGGCGTCGCACTCGGTCTGCTCCTCCTCTTCGACTTCTTCGTCATCATCAACGGTCCCCAAGTCTAGCAGAACGGGCGGTAGAATAGGCAATTGCGTTGTATTAGCCTTGACACGACACTCTGTCGCCAGTGAACCTCTGCCACTCCTGGTGGACGTATCTACTTTATGAGAATCGCGAAGCGAACGTAAGCTATTTGTCTCGCTTTTCGAGGGCACCGTGCGGCTACGCGTAGTGAGACAGCCACCAGCTGCAGTGGATGCCATTTGGCCGTTAGCTGAGCGCTCGAGGTGCGTTCTTTTGGGCGTCGGTGAACCAATCACCTGCTGCTGCTGTTGTAGCTGTTGCCGCATATCGGGACATCTTCGTTTCTTAACATGCGAGTTAGCCAGCTCGTTTTTCAGGGAACACGTTTCGTTGGACAGCTCCAGGTCCACCTTGTTGATGTCGAAGTACCTGGCCGATGAGCCGTTCGTAGCGGTCGCATCGGCCGCCCCCGCACCCCCACTCGAGTCCAACTGATGCAGAATCTTGTGAATGATGTCGTTCTCCGGTAAATCGAGCTCGAGCAGGAAGCCGCGGAACAGCAACGACTCCAAGTTGTTTCGATTCTCTTGACTGAGTTTACCGTTTTTGCATTTACCGGCATCCGCGCCGCCCACACTAAGCGCCGTTAGTTCCGGCGTGTTCAACAACTCGGCCACTGACTCTTTCCACTTGGCTTCGCGGTCCAGCAGGCATTGCATGGCAACACTCTCCAGCGAGCGTACACGTAGCTTCTGCAGTTTCGTCAGGGCGGCCAGTACACTCTTCGCTGATGGACGTTTGGAACGCTGGCAAAATGGGCACAAGAAAATACGCGTATTTTTCACATGTCGACCACCGCCACTACCGCTGATACCGTTACCACCTCCGCCACCGCCATCTTCGCCGTAATAATAATAATTGGCTAACTGTTTGAGGCATTGATCGTGGAACAAATCCTTGCACAGGGTGCACTCTCGCATGGTGAGCGCCGACGATGCGCTGCAAACGCAGTACGTAGCACCCGGTTGCTTCTTCTTGTAAGTGTTTTTCACGCGCAGCGCGCGCATCAGTTCGAATTCACGTTTTTCGGCTATCCTAAACCACGAAACTATCTTCTCGACGTCGACGTTTTCTCTAGTGGATACGTCTGTGGCGCCTATCAAATCCGCAACTCCACCTCCGGCCGCAACCTCGTCAATGACGCTATCGCGAGCTCTGCAAACAGGCTCCAGATTTCGGCGCGGCATCAGCACCTCCATTAGGCTAAATGCGCGACACTCGCCCAAAAACAGGCGACGTACCTCCTCCTTCCAGTTATTCGCCTTCTCCACAAGTGCCGACAGCTTGGCCATGTACGTGGCATTCGCAGCGTCAGCAGCTTCCTCGTCGGCCAACTCCAGACGCATGCTTCGAGCGTCTTCCAGTAGCCGATCGACGTACTCTAAGAAAGGTGGCGGCAACTTACGCGGCGACGAAACGACGTTTTCGGCGCGTGTTTTCCACGCCGACGCTTTCTGCAGGCGAGCAACCAGTTTCTCACGACTCCCCAGGCACGCCTCAATGGAGTCCGCTTCCTTGAGCAGTTTCTGCAGATCAATTATCGACGATGACTTCGTTTCACAGTTGCTGTTTTTGTTATTAGCGGACAAGAGAGCGCGCACTTTCGACTCCCAAGCGACCATTTTCTCTTTAAGCGCTAGCAACTCGTCATTGATGGCCAACGCTCGAGGGTTCGGATTGTTGATGGCGCGGCTGCACGCCAAAAGTTCGTCGACAACCGCAGCGGTTAATGATTGGCGAGCATTTTTACGTTTGGCTGTGTATTCGTCGATCAGGGATAACATTTTCTTCTGGTTTGTCAACGCCTCCACAAAGGGCATTTCAACATTGGGGAAGTGTCCCTGCTTAAGCACTCCTTCGACATCAGCGATGGTGGCGCTCTCATTGCGCAAAACGCGTTCGGCACTCTCTTGGAACTCGTCCAAAAATTTAAGGAAATACTTGACCGTATTCTCCTGCGGCAACACGCATGGTATACGTTGCAGTTCATCGTAATAGCAACGTATTTCGTTGAGCGTTACCTTCTTCGTAAATGTTTGCTTGTGTGACAAAATATTCTTGAAGTTCACAGCCAAGGCATCTTGTACCGATTTGATAGCCTTGGAGAGTAGATTCAGCGACATTTCGTCAGAAAAATGTTTTTCACGAGCCTCATTTAGCAGTTCACGCAACCCTGAAAGGGTGATCGTTCTTGGCGTATTCACGTCCAATGCATCGTGTACTTTCGCTGCCCACGCAGCAACCGAGTCCGCCTTCTCCTTTAGCTTTTCCAGCATGACTGGTAATTCATCCAACGTGTACCTGTAGCGTAATGTATGTTTATTGGGCGTGCAAGAGCAATGCTCTTTGAAATGGCGTAAACAGGTAACTTTCTTAGGACTGCAACGACATGTGACCGCCGACAAGAAACAGGTGGTGTTGCATTCGGCACATTTGCGTTCGTCATCGGCCAGCAATTCGAAGGCCTCGCGTTCTGCATCAACCACACCCCACTCGAGTAGGGCTTTACGCTGCCGATTCTCAATATCTAGCATTTTCAGCATATCCTGGTGAGTGGCGGATGCGAGTTTTGAGTTCAGATTCTCAGGCACAGATGCCATTTTGCAGATGAGTTCATCGTGTGAGAAGACACAGTATCGATGCAGGCTAGAATAATGCTCAACGCATTCGCGCCCCAATGGAATCCAATCAACTGGCGCGAAGTTGACAGCTTCAGCAAAATTATAACCATGATTAAAGCCAGCATGATACGCCCGTGGAAAAGTAAGCACAAATTCACCAGCTGCCTGATCGATATGGTAAACTGGTACGCCACGATCCATTAGAATGTTAGGATTCAGTATGGTGACCAACTGATGCAGTAGATCTGGCTGGTTTTGGAACAAATCTGGCGTGGTTTCACGCATTACCTCCTCAAAGCGTTCCGCCATGAAACCAGGTACACCATACCACGTTTTTGGTTCACCCCAGTGCAAATAATTGATCGAATAGCTCCAGTGGTCTTCGTTATGCCAGCAAAATGTAGAAAAGCACATTCCCACGTACATCCACGGTATTTTCATGCCAGAGATGTCAGCGTTTATGTAGCCGAGCACTGAACCCTCCAGCACCGGAATATTATTTAAATTCCAACTGGACTCAACATACGATTTATAGTAATGATTCTCATCGCCCGCCTGACGTAATGCCATTTCAGTGGGAAAACCACTGCCATGGTCCATGCTGTGAAGATCAGCACCATATTCGACTGTCACACTCGAGTCCATAGACGATAGAATTTTCCAATATTCTTGTTCGACTTTTTCAGTGGGCACCATATGCACCGGCATGTTGAAGTAATTCGACTTAAATTGGTCAGCCATTTCACCAAACTGTTGCAAAGAGTACTCGCGTTCTGCTTGTTCGAAACCGAATTGTGTGTCTGTAGCTTTGCTTACGACAGCTGCAATGCACTTAGGGCAGCGCCATTCACCCTTGGGGATCGAGGTGAGCGCTGGTACCAAGCAAAATGTGTGATAACCATCGTCACAACCATCGCACAGCAGAATTGACTCTTCAGAATCACCTTTCCCACACACCATACAAGCAGAATCAGCCAACAAGTCTTGACTTTGTTCGGGTATCTCTGGTACTTCAGCATCAGTTAATTTCTTGCTTGTCGAATTATTTTGGCTGCTGTTATTGTTATTTGTACTGCTATTGTTATTGTTATTCTTTCGATTAGGACTGGCCCGACTATTCGCCTGCATACGTGATCGTTGCTGCGACTGACTCGTCTTCAACTTATTTGATCCGAGTATCTTTGGACCAGGCCCATAAAATGTAAGTCGCTGCAATTCTTTGTTTTTATCCTGGATGCTGGGATTTTTGAAAGTATCGCTGACTAAAATTTCGGTATCATTTTCGTCGCAATTTGACCGAGTGCATCGACGAATGCCATTCGATTTGCAGAGTTGTGACGCGGAGGAAACTGCATTTATTTGAGAAGTATCCACAGGTTCAATATTTGGTTCCGTTTTAATTGGTGAAGAGCTGGTCGTAGGAGCGCTGGTTTCAGCAGCAGGCTCGTCTTTTTTTACACGATTCTCTTGGATACCTTTCATCTTTTCAAACTTCTCATACGGTAGCAGCAGTCGTTTGTAATGCTGGCGTAATTGTGGCGCCACTACCCTATCGTTTATGTAGCCCATACGAGTAGCGACACGGTTCCATTTTTTTTCTGCGTTTACTTTATCGAAACCACCTTCAAGTTCGACCACCTTGTACAGCGAATACATGTCGACAGTTTTATCATCGATAGCCGGAATTCGAATCTGCCCACCGTTATAATTCCAGTATGTCGCCAATCTGTCGAGAAAGTACAGCTTTACTCGGGTATTAGCATCAAGTTCATTCAATTTCTGAATACGGGGAGTGAATTTGAAATGGTCGACATCAACAGCGAAAGGAGGATGCCACTCTGGGGGCGGCTTTACTTTACAGATGCCTGTCTTTTCAGCAATAGGACGTATTTTATTGATGTACGCCAACGGATCTAAGAACTCTTCTACGGTAGGTTCGAAGACCGGGGCCTCTTGAGGAACTCGAAATACAAATTCACCATTTGACATGTACGTGACTGGGTCGATAAACGATGGTGGATTCGCATTAGTTAATGAATTCGTGGAAATCGCTCCTGGATCAGGATTCTTTGATTGCACGAACATTTGCTTCTTGAATGTACTCTTCATTTTGATAAATTCAACGAATCTAAATTACGGTTGGCAGTCACACGATTTTAACTGGGAACAAACAGCAACGCAGAACACAATTAATGCGTTGGCAATGAAAAACAAAAAAATATTGCGTATTGAAGAATCAAAATCAAATTTATTTCATCAAGAAACTAATCCATACAAATAACTTAACGGTAGATGGGTAATGGAAAAAATCAAAGAAAAATGTAATTAACTTCATACGAGAGCCAATATCAAATAGAACAGTTCTTTAGAATGGCTTTGAATACAAGAAGATTGAACTTGATTTGTAGTTACATTTGTTCAAAGAAGTGTAGAGAGATCATTTACAAGAAAACGAAAAAAATAGCTGTATCTGTTGGGCACAGTCCACCGAAACAATATTCGGATTATCAGCATCGATGTACAATACCATTACCGAAAACAAAACTTGAAGAACTAAAAACAATCAAATAACAAATGTTCGAATTTAAGCTTAATTCAAACATGCCAATGAAAAATTCGAAGATCACTGACATCTAACTGTATCAGTGAAACACAATTTCACTGATTTTTTAATATATTTGTGGGAAAATGTCAACCAGAGAACCTCGATAATGAGTAACAAATGAAAACAGTTCAGACCCTCAAGAGGAATCTCATGTGGAGATAAACAAAAAAATATCTTGCCGAAAACCTTCTTATTTTCAGCTTTATTTGACATAATGATAAATTTCGAACTCGAGAACAAGTTATTAACAAGAGTCAATAATATTTTACTTTTAAGAAAATAGAGCCACAAAATAAGTTAATCACGAAAGTTTCTAAAAATTAAGCCGAAATCGTAAGCAAAGAAGGTTGTTCAGAAGAAAAAACAACTAAGGAGATAGGGACACTCAAGGAATGCAAGAAATTATTCGATGTCTACCAAAATCAAATACCTTTGCCGCGCATCAACCGCGGTGTGTATTTTCCAAAAGTATCAAATTTTGTTATCGCTGCCATTCAAAAACTGGTCGACCGATTTCGCGAAAATAGTCCCTAATAGTCTCCAACTGCTATAAAAATTTCAAGTCAAATCTTCAAATTTACGGGAGTTATCATGACGACAACATGGTGGATTTGCAACATTTTGAGAACACCTTCAACTGAAATAGCGAATGAATTTCAAAAATTTTAACACGAATGTGTAGCCCATGAAAGCTTCTAATACTACCCAAAATTTCATTGCCACAGATAAAACAGCGGTGGCTCCACAGACTCCGAAATAAATGCCAAAATGAGTAAAAAGTGGAAAAAAAAAAATATATATCGTGTACAGAAGAATTTGAGTGAGGTATATATTCGTAATCTACGACTCGGGATTTTTTTGAGTGACCCAGAATTTCTCATCAACTGAAAGGGTTTTGTCTTATAGAAATTTTCGTGAAAAGCAAAAGACTTCCTCTCCACATATCGCCTATCTTTAAAATTGAAGAAGTTATGAAAGTTTGAAAATTCAGAAAATCAAAAAAAACTTAAAAACTGTCATTCTGACACCATCATCAATCAATAATTGTATTCTACATCTTAACACAAAAGACGAAACAAGAAAATGATACGCGAGTGTTTTCGTAATTTTGCCATGCATATCCGTAAGCTACAAGGCAAAATTTGATGTTTTTTTATTTTTTCAATGTACCTTCTATGCACTGGTACAGTACGGTGATCCACTCGGAGAGCATCCTATAAACACACACTTATACAGACGTGCTGTTGGGCTTATGTCAAAAGATAAAAAAGCTTTGGGGAAATTATTTTAATTGTAAAAAATAACATAATCATCTAAGAGCTGACGATCTCAGTTGTATAATTCACTATTGAGCACATTATGGTAAAATATGAACTTGCCAACTTGCGACAAATAGGTGTTTCTTCGTTTAAAAAATATTCATAGAAAACTAAAATTTCGTTTCACAACTGGATTAAACAATCGACTAATGATTGAACCATCAGATAGAGGAAAATACACATTTCCAGTGATTTTAATGAGTCTGAACGACTACACCAAAAAAAAAAATTCTCATACTTTCTGATCCATCGGAAATTACAAAGATCAATCAACAGAAAGGCATTAATTAATAAAGTCATTATACTCGATAAAAACAGTTCACAGGATCATCGATTCCTCTGCTGCAGTAGTTTTGAACAAAAAGCAATATAAAGATAAAATTCTACGCGTAAATAAGAAACAAGAAAAACAAATTCCAAAATAAAATATCTAAACCCGATTTCAAAGACAATATGAATAAGATACCATCGACATTAAAAAAGGAAAAAATACGGGGGCAGAATAAGGACTATTAAAGAGGCAGTAACAAGGGAAATACACGCTGAAAGACAAAATTTTTGCCAATGGCAATACGGAAAAATTTGTTATAGAACGAGATGCATGAAGAAATCCTTCCTCAATTTCAAACTCAAACCATTTACAAACATGAATGTTAATTAAAGGAAACCGACATATGACCTAGGGATTAGAAATGAAGCCAAAAGAGGCAGGTCTGGTCATCAACAACGACGAAGAAAGAAATTCCCAACTGTTTCAACAGATATTAATCAAATAATCTCTTCTCCAAAAAGAACATCCAACATTTCCAATGACGGATTAAAATTATAAATTAGTAGTTTCACATTCATAATACTCACTTCAAAGAATTTTGAACTCAAAGCACGTTTCACGTCTCAACATTTTTTGCGTTTCGCTGACTCCATCTTGAATCTATTAAAAAAAAATAAACATAAGACATATTACAATATTTGTTGAAACTAAGGCTTGTTAACAATGTCATAGATACATAAACGATGGGGAAAAAAATACATACCTTCGTCAAATCTGTTGTAATATTATTACTTCTTTAGTACACATTGGCCAATATCTTACAAAAAAGAACAAAATATGTAATCTCAAGCATAAAACCCTGCAAAAAAAAGTAACGGAAAATATTAGTACACAAAAATTAACAAATACTACGCCCAAAGATGTATAAAGCACACGTTCATGACTCAACTATAAAAATGTCTTATACACCGATTCCAAGTACACTAGTCCACACAAGATCATGATGCGATATTATCGATTAATTTTTAAACCATTAAAACTGAATTTTTCAGAAACAAAGGGGTTGATTCATTAATCGTGTTTCCCGTTAAAAGAAAAGTAATAAAAAAGCGAACGACAAATAAAAATAAAGAAGTAAAGAGAAACTTACAAGTTACACGAATAGAAATTTGTGGTGGAAGTTCCGAACACTGAACAAAGTAAGTGACACACAGTTGCTAAAGGTAAACAGGCAACCACAATATTAATTCGTAGAAATTATTCTCGCACACGGGAACCGTATTGAATTTTTATTTGCTTGAATAAGCTCGGAAGGTAAATATAAGCAATTTAATAAAAACATTAATAAAATTTTCTAAAATTTTTAGGAAATTACGAAACAATACGGATTCGTTTGCGTACGTGACAGAACTCCATAGCGACAATGAAACTCTCAAAAGCAGATTTCTTAAGTAATATGAATGAAATGAGTGCCGTCTGTTTGATTTCTTTTTTCAGTAGTAATCAGATAGTCAGCCTGCAGACTGTGTGCCTCGATTATGTAGGTGTACGGATACCTTCAGAGTTTGAATATGTTGGACACAGTCCATGTAACTCTTCTCTCTCACTTACTAACCGGTAACACTGTTTATACAATTTGTACATTTTGTATTCGCCTATACTTTCATACACTGAAATGGTTAAATGAGGACTTTTTCTCACAACTATTAAACTTACTAGGTTGAACTTAGTTATCCAAGGTTTGTCAACCTGCTCACATGTTAGCAGAATGCTATTTTTTCTTGCAAATTTTTTTTTCAATTCATGAACCTGTTGTGGAAGATTGAATACTTCATTTTTTGGATTTTTTGCAAATATTCAACAGGGAGTTGAATGATTTGTTGTTTTTTGTTAGTTTCATAATTGGAAAGTCCATTAAGAGGCCAAATTTTTTTTGAAATTTTTTAAGTGTTAATTTTTTAAACAGTTTTAGTCTTGAGAATTGATCATTGCTGTGACAGTATTGGCTAGATGGTATTTGCAAGGAGTAAAATAGGCCAAAGAATAAGTGGCAAATGATATAATTATTTTCAAAAAGGTGCTACATTTTTCTACTGTCTTATAGAAAACTGGTAAAGTTGATGTGAAGTATGCAGAACGAGGATCGAAAGAACTTGAGACTTTCTTCTTTTAAGAGATTTATTTTGCGACTAAAATATATTTCACAAACGAAAAAGTAAATGGTGAAGCAACAGCGATATGCGATCGAAAGTAGTAGGGGAAACACTTCGTGACTAGAGTGTGGTGTGAGGTATGTGAAACGAGGATCGAAAGAACTTGAGACTTTAGACTTTTAAGAGGTTTATTTCGCAACTAAAATATATTTGACAAACGAAAAAGTAAATGGTGAAGCAACAGCGATATGCGATCGAAAGTAGAAGGGGAAACACTTCGTGACTAGACTGTACATATGACATATATATATATAATGTTGTGATGATGATGATGATGAAGAATGAGATGAGGTGGGATTTCGTATCAACACCCCCCTGAAATTTTACCGAATAATTTCTTCATCGTGTTTCCTGAAAACGAATTAATAATTATTATTTAAAAAAAATATTAAATACAAAAAATACAAGTACAAAAATTGATTTATAATGAAAATTTCAAAAAATATTAATATTGTTTGTTTATTATTTCTGGTAACTTGGGTTCCTAAAAAATTTATTGCGCTGTGCTTCTAAATAAAATAGGTTAAAATAAATTAGTATAAAATAAATAAATATATAGAATATGGTAACATGCATGCAATAATGAACACTATCGTGTACGTAAATATTATATGGTATATGTATATAAATTAAATAATTAAAAAATTAAAAAATGGTAACATGCATAATTATTTAAGTATATCGACTAACATTTATATTTCCGCTCGTATAATTCGAGTCGACAAAAAAAAATTCAAAAAGGAAAAATATTCACGAACATATATACGAATGAAAAAAAAAATAAAAGAAGGTGATAGAATAAATATGATGAAAGGTTTTTCCATTTACAGGTTCTATGAATTCGAGCGTACGTTGCGTATTTTTATCTTAAAAGTAACATGAACAAGATTGCAGAATAATATTTGTTGCATCGTATATTATCTTTCGTACGTTGTATTGTATTCGAAGTGGCGTTTAATATGTTCTCAGATAAGGCATCGTTTTTGGTTTATCTTAATTTGCGGTCATGTAATGGGTTTTTATCTCTTTATTGTATTTATTGTTGAAGAGTTTCCTTTCATACATGCGTGTGGGAATATTTCGTGTATTTTTCTCACGCTTGTTGGAAAGTGTATAGGGTTTTTATTATACGATTTGTAGGGTTTTTTCTTGCTCGATTTTCCAAATTTTTTCTTTGTTGTAATATTCGAGAAACCTACGATTTATCTTTAGCATGTATTTTCTAGTAAATGGTGTTATTAGGTATTCTTTTTTGACAATAATTGAAGGTTAATTTTTCTGCAAATATTTTCGTGTTACGACTTATTTTCGAACATTTTACTACTTGTAATTGAAATGGGAGAAAATGAATTTAAGGACTTGTACTAATTTTGACTTGAATTTGCTATTATGTGTATATATTCGTTTCGTTTAATATTTTCACAATTATGTTTTCAAATTTTGATCTGTCTAATGATTTTGTTAGGATATCTGCCAATTGATCCTCAGATGTGACTGTTCTAAAAAATATTATTTTGTCTTCATATGCTTCCAAAATTGAGTAACACTTGATCATTAGGGCTCGTGACTTTCTTTGACTTCCCCCGGAACATATTTTCTGTGTCGAGATATTGTCTTCCATAATATCGACCATTAATTTTTCCCCAAAGATTTCGAAATTTAAATATTGCATCACTTTTATAGTATCAAGGGTGTCAAAAACTGCAATTATTTCAGCCGCGGTACTCGATGATGCGTGAATAGTCTGTTTACAACAATTCCACTCCACCAAGTCTCCATAGGCGAATAGCATAGATCCAGTTATTGACTTCCCTTTATCTAAATTATTTATATCTATATTTTTATCGTCAACCTGGGGCGCATAAGATGCATCAATATATGCCTGAATTCCATCCCCCTTTGATGTAAATTTTAAATTATAATTTTTGGTTGTGTTGACGTACCTGAATATTCTTTTTACATAATTTTTTAAAGTATCATTTGAACTGTTCTGAAAGTGGGAAAAAAAGTTCACTGGAAATAATATGTCCGGTCTTGTCAGTCTCGCTAAATAAAGTAGTCCCCCTATCATTGATCTATACTCCGTGTCATCTCTGCCATTTTGTATTTTATCAATTTTTAGTCCCGTCTCCATGGGTGTATTTGTATTTTTAAGTTCAGAAATTCCAAATTTTTTGATCATTTTATCTATATGTTTGTACTGGGAAATTGTTATTGTGTTATTTTCGATGTCTCTCATTATTTCTAAACCTACAAAAAATTTTGGATTATTCGTAATTGTGATTGTAAAATCTTTTTGGAGTTCTTCGTTTATTTTCGTGATGGCAGATTGTGAATTTGATGCTATTAAAATGTCATCTACATAACTCAAAAAATATGTTTTTTCATTTTCATTTTTCATAATATATAAGCATCTGTCACTTTTAGTTTTTTCAAATCCCATTTCTTTTACTTTCATGTCTAATAAGTCGTACACGATTTGCTAGAAGTTTTTAGGTGTAAATTGATTTCTGAAGTTCTAGTACTTGATTTTTATTTATATTGATTCCTTCTGGCCTTTTAACAAAAATTGGTTTTATAATGGGTGAGTTTAAGTAAGCAGTTTTTACGTCGTATTGTACCATTATTAATTTTTCTTTATTGACGATTGATAATAATAGCCTTATTGTACCTATGGATGCTACAGGTCCATGTGTTTCTGCAATGCCATATTCTGTCCGATCTTTTAAAGCCACGTGCCACAAGTCTGGCCTTAGGTTTTGGGTTCCCGAATTCGTCGAATTTTATCGTAAATATCCACCTCGTATCTATTAATTTTTGGCGATCATAATCTACCACTTTCCATACTTTTAAATCATCAAGAGAACCAAATTCGTCATTAATGGCCTTTGTCCACTCTTCTCTAAAAGGATTAATTTCAATTTCAGAGAATGATTTTGGTATATTATCTTCTATGTAGGCCTTATTATATTTCATTCTTACGTTCATAACTACAGGATTTATTATTCCCAGATCATACTCATAGTCTGCTGATTTTATTGTAAGGGGTTTTTTATTAATTGAGAGTGATTTTATGTTTTGGGTTTCATCTACTTTAACGTCGCATGATATATGTGATTTTGAATTATATGGATCTCCCAAACAGTACCCTGTATTCGTGTAGCCCATTAATATGCTCTTTTCTGCCCTATGCGCCAATTTTGGGTCAATTTTGTTTTTTGATTTGGACTTTGCCTTTGTGGCATTTTGTTTCCTTACCTCCATGGGTATATGTCTGTATGTTAGTGCACCGAATACTTTTAGATTTTTTAAATTTGGTTTTCTTCCGTAAAATAATTCGTATGGTGTTTTATATCCTTCATTCGCTTTAGTTGGGGATCTATTAAGTAAGTAAGCTGCTGTTACAACAGCATAGGACCAGTATTTTATATCGAGATTAGCATCAATTAACATGGCCCTTACTCTCCTCATTAATGTTTGATTTTGCCTTTCGGCAACACCATTCAATTCAGGAGAATACGGAACCACATAGTCCATTGTTATGCCTATTTCTCTACAGTAATTTATTATTTTTGTATCCGTATACTCTTTTGCGTTATCGCATCTTATTGTTCCTATGGGGTGTTCCGGAAATTTATTTTTCATGGACATTATAATATTTTTAAATTCGTTTGTTACCTGATTTTTGTTGGTTATGGGCATTACAAATGTATATTTGGAAAAGTGGTCTATGAAAGTTAGTATATATTTTTGATTAGCCACAGAGGGCGTGAATGGACCCATGATATCTGACGATGTTAATTCTAATTTTCGGGTTGGTTTGGTTCTAATTCCCGTATGTCCCAGTTTCGAATTGTTGGCTATACAGCATATTTGGCAGTTAACGAAATCTTCATCTCTAAAATTAATATTTTCGGGTATTCCAATTGCTAAATTTTTTAATTTCTGTAAATATCTGGCATTTAAATGTCCTAATCTTCTGTGCATTATTAATTTTTTATTTATATTATTATTATGTTTAGGCTCATCTATTTCATTATTTTCATTGGGTTCATTTTTTATTTCAGTTTCGTCACCCCCCTGAGATTGTTGGGTATTTTCGTTTTCCTCAATAATTTCCATTTCAACTGTGAAATCATCCCATTCATCACTAGTATCTTGGGTGACTGGGGCACATATTACATTTTTTTTATCCATATAATCCTCTTTATCTTTTTTTTTTTTATATCATTATTTTCGACGTTATAGTATATGTAAAATATACCCTCTTCTTTTTTGGCGGTTATTATTATTTCCGCTGTCTCAATAAAATAAATATTTGCTATTTCTTTTTGTTGGTCGATGTTAATTATACCTGTGTTAGTTATTTTTATGGCCGAGATAATATCCAAATTTAAGTCCGGCACATAATGAACGTCGTTTAGTTCTATTAATGACTGATTTTTTTGGAATTTTCAATTTTTATGATCATTCTGCCCGTATGTGTAGCATATAAAAATGTATTTCTACCCGCACATTGTAATTTAATGGGGGTTATAAATTTTTTTACATCCATTAATTTATTCAGATCGGAAGTTAAGTGGACCTCTGCAGCTCCATCAAGAATTGCTCTATTATTTAATATTTCGTAATTTTCCTCTAAATTTTGTTTATTTTTACGAGTTAATTCATTCAACAACCAATCTCCATTACTATTAAATTTTTTTACCATACAGGACATTTTTACCTGTTGGTCCGAATTCTCCTTTTTATTACTATTGGATGAATTTGGGTTTGCTTTCGGTGGATAATTTCCCTGATTACTATTTGCACTATCACTATTATTCGTTTGGGAATTATTACTTACGCAATTTTGTGCTATATGGCCAAATTGCCCACACCTATAACATTTAGGGTTGTTTTGGTTATTATTTCTAGTACTGCCTCTAAAATTATTTCCTCTATAATTGGGATTACCTCTATAACCGTTTCCCCTGTAATTACCATTACCATTATTAACATTATTATTCGTATTACCATTATTTTGGTTTTGTTCCGTCGAATTACCATTATTATTACCATTATGACCGTTATTATTGAAACCATTTCTATTCCCATTTCTATAATTATTATAATTATTATTTTGGTTTCTATAATTATTTCTACCTCGATAGTTGCTATTAAATCTTCCTCTATAATTATACCTATTATTATTTCCATTATTATTATTGTTCCGATATGTATTATTATTTTGGTTATTACCATTATTATTTTGTTTCTTTAACGTTTGGTCCCTGTATTTTTGGTCTGAGTCCTCTCTCAATATCCTTTTGAAATTATCTAAATTTTTTTCGTTTAGGGGTAGACTTTCATATTGTATTTTTGCGATTTGTTGTTCGTAACATAATGCTAATTGTAAATTTTCTAGTTCTTCGGCTTCTGTAACCTCTTTGCCGCTGTCTCTCACATCTGTTACGAGTTCATCCCATTTTTTTAAGAAACCTTTCATGTTTCCGCCTGGCTGAAATCTAAATTCTAACCATTTTGCCTTAGCCATATTAGCCGTAACTGAAGTCTTGGTCCCGTAAATATTATCTAATTTTTTAAGCATTAATATTGCGGTATTACAGTCTCGTATTTGTTTTGTTATGTCGTTGGATACTCTTTCTAAAACGAACGCTTTGGCGTTATCCTGCATTTTACAGTAGTTGATCATATTTTTATCTGGCCGAAAGTTTAAATCATCAATATTATTAATATATGGCTGTAAAAACTCATGTTCCCCAAAGATGTCATAATATCCCGCACCTCGGATGGCAGATATGATCATTCTACGCCAATCTAAATAGTATTTGCCATTAAAAACTTTCCCGAGTGGGGCTTGGATGGGTTTAATTTCATTCGGGGATGCCATTTCTTCTTCTATTTTCTCAAAACCTAACAAATTATTTTCTTTATTACAAACAGGTGTGTATTTTTTATTTTCGATTAATTCTTTTTCTAATTTTTCTATTAAACTTTTTTCTTCTCGATTTTCTTTTTTATCCAGTTTTCTAAATTTATTCAATTAAAGAATCTGTTCATAAATTTTTCTTTCGATTTAGCAGAACTATAGACTCTGTTCGAAAAATAATTTACTGAGGATTCTGAAATCACAATATATTTTAGAGTACTGATTTCCTCTATTCTACCCGATATGTCTATTACAAATGATTCCAAAATTATTTCACCTGTATAGTATTTTACGTGTGGTAAATTATAAATTTTGATTTTTAGATCAACTACTTTCTCTCCTTCAAACTTTTTTACCAATTCTTCTAAATCTTCCTTTTTAATATTATATTCTCCTATTTTACACTCAGACACGTTTATAATTTGGGACATATGATTTTTAATTTTATTTACTTATTTTTGCCTCTCTTCAAATACAATTACAGAATACGAAAAATAATTAATTTCATCAAATATTACCTTTACAATAGTTTCACCTTATAATTTCTGCTGTGCTTGCTAACGATTTATGTTTTCTGCGCCGTTGACCTTGGTACTTCCTGCTTTAATTTTGTTGTGGGTTGTCCGAAAAAGTTGGGTCTTCGATGTTGGATCTCCGGTGAGTCCTCGATGACGGGAGCAGGTTTCCGTTGGCTGTTCTCTTGATCTCGTTGGCGGTCCCTCTGGATTTAGCGTTCGTTGACTTCCAGTATTGGCTGTTATTTGAGTCCGGAACTTCAGCTATTCTTCAAATTTAAATTTTGATTTTTTCAAAAAAAAATTAAAATTCGAGATACTTTCTCGAAAAACACGATAACTTTCCGTGTATTACTTAATAAAAAACATAAAAAATTTTACGCACAGCAGCAAATTAAATTTCAAAAAATAATTATTTCATTAATTTAAATTTTCTAAGTCTCTCCTCAAAGTTCTACCGTAGCGATGGCTACCATGATGTGAGGTATGTAGAACGAGGATCGAAAGAACTTGAGACTTTAGACTTTTAAGAGGTTTATTTCGCAACTAAAATATATTTGACAAACGAAAAAGTAAATGGTGAAGCAACAGCGATATGCGATCGAAAGTAGAAGGGGAAACACTTCGTGACTAGACTGTACATATGACATATATATATATAATGTTGTGATGGTGATGATGAAGAATGAGATGAGGTGGGATTTCGTATCAACAGAGTGTACATATGACATATATATATTGTGATAGTGATGTTGATGATGAAGAATGAGATGAGGTGGGATTTCGTATCAACACCCCCCTGAAATTTTACCGATTGAATTCTTCATTGTGTTTTCTGAAAATAAACGAACCATTGTTACTACAAAAACACATTAAGTACAACAAAAAAAAATTCAAGTATGCATAATAAAAAAATTTTTAAAAGAAAATTGACATCGTATTTTTTATTTAATTTTGGTAACTTGGATTTCTAAAAAATTTTATTGCGCTGTGCCTCTAAAAAATAAAAAAAAATAATGAAAATTGAATGAAATAAATAAATTAATAAATATATATAAAAATGGTAACATGCATGCAATAATGGACATTAATATATCTTGAGATATTATATGGTGTATATATCTAAAAAAAAAACAAAATAAAATTAAAAATACAAAAATTGGTAACATGCAAATAAAATAAATTATTGTGAGTAATTAATGATTCATCACTCGTATATTTCGAGTCGAGAAAGAAAGATTATTTGATAATGCAAAAAAAAATATTCACGAACATATATTACACGAATAAAAAAAATAAAAGAAGATGAGAAAGAAGAAGAAAAAAAAAAATTCACAAAAGTATTTTCAACAGTGGGTTCGATGAATTCTATAGTACGCTACGTATTTTATCTTAAAAGTATACATGAAAAAGATTGTAGAATAACATACGTTGCATCGTATATTATCTTTCGTACGTTGCATTGTATTTGAAGTGGCGTTAAATATGTTCTATGATAAGGCAACGTTTTCGGTTTATCTTAAAATGCGGTCATGTAATGAGTTTTAATCTCTATTGTATTTATTGTTAGAGAATTTCCTTTCATAAATTCGTGTGGGAATATTTCATGTATTTCTCTCACTCTTGTTGGAAAATGTATAGGGTTTTTATTATACGAATTGTAGGGTTTTTTCTTGTTCGATTTTCATGATTTTTTCTTTGTGACAATATTCGAGAAACTTTTGAATTATCTGTTGCATGTATTTTCTCGTAAATTGTATTGTAAAGTACTCTTTTTGACAATAATTGAAGGCCAATTTTTCAGCAAATATTTTCGTGTTATGACTTACATTTGAACATTTGACAACTTATATTTGAAATGGGAAAATTTTGTACATATACTAAATTCGAAATAAATTGTTATATTATGTGTATATGTTGGTTTCGTTTAATATTTTCACAATTATGTTTTCAAATTTTGATCGATCCAACGATTTTGTTAGTATATCCGCTAATTGATTTTCGGAGCTTACTGTTCTAAAAAATATTATTTTTTCTTCAAAAGCTTCCAAAATTGAGTAGCATTTGATCATTAGGGCTCTCGATTTCTTTTGACTACCCCCAGAACATATTTTTTGTGTCGAAATATTGTCTTCCATAATATCCACCATTAGTTTTTTGCCAAAAATCTCGTAATTCATGTATTGCATTACCTTTATCGTATCGAGGGTATCAAAAACTGCAATTATTTCAGCCTCAGTGCTTGATGAGGCGTGAATTGTCTGCTTGCAGCAATTCCACTCCACCAAGTCTTCATAGGCGAATAGCATAAATCCAGTTATTGACTTCCCTTTACTAAGGTTCTGCAACTCTATATTCGTATCATCAACCTGGGGTGCATAAGAGGCATCTATATATGCTTGTATTCCATCCCCCTTTGATGTATATTTTAAATTATAATTTTTGGTTGTGTTAACGTATCTGAATATTCTTTTTACATAATTTTTTAAGGTATCATTCAAATTGTTCTGAAAATGGGAAAAGAAATTCACTGGGAACAATATGTCCGGTCTTGTAAGTCTTGCCAAATAAAGTAGTCCCCCTATCATTGATCTATACTCTGTATCATCTCTACCATTTTGTATTTTGTCTATTTTTAATCCCGTTTCCATTGGTGTATTGCTATTTTTAAGTTCAGATATTCCAAATTTTTTGATCATTTTTTCTATGTGTTTATATTGCGAAATTGTTATTGTGTTTTTTTTTTATATCTCTCATTATCTCTAGGCCCACAAAAAATTTTCGATTATTCGTAATTGTAATTGTAAAATCTTTCTGTAATTCTTCATTTATTCTAGTAATGGCAGATTGTGAATTTGATGCTACTAATATGTCGTCTACATAACTCAAAAAATATGTTTTATCTTCGTTATTTTTCATTATATAAAAGCATCTATTGCTTTTAGTTTTTTCAAATCCCATTTCTTTTATTTTTATGTCCAATAAGTCATACCACGATTTGCTAGAAGTTTTTAAACCATAAATTGATTTTTGTAGTTCGAGTACTTGATTTCTATTAATATTTATGCCTTCTGGTCTTTTAACAAAAATAGGTTTTATAATGGGTGAGTTTAGGTAGGCAGTTTTTACATCGTATTGTACCATTATTAATTTTTCTTTATTCACAATTGATAATAATAACCTTATTGTACCTATGGATGCTACAGGTCCGTGTGTTTCAGCAATACCGTATTCTGTTAGATCTTTAAAGCCACGTGCCACAAGTCTAGCTTTGGGTTTTGGGTTTCTGAATTCATCAAACTTTATCGTAAAAATCCACCTTGTATCTATTAATTTTTGTCGATCATAATCTACTACTTTCCATACTTTCAAATCATCGAGAGAACCAAATTCGTCATTAATGGCCTTGATCCATTCTTCTCTAAAAGGGTTTGTTTCTATTTCAGAGAATGTTTTTGGAATATTATCTTCTATGTAGGCTTTGTTATATTTTACTTTTACATTCATTATTATAGGGTTTATTATTCCCAAATCATAATCATAATCAGCTGACTTTATTTTTAGAGGTTTACTGTTAGTCAAGAGTGATTTTATATTTTGACTTTCATCTACTTTTACGTCGCATGATATGTATGATTTTGAATTATATGGATCTCCAAGACAATACCCTGTGTTCGTGTAACCCATCATTATGTTTTTTTCAGCCCTGTGCGCCAGTTTTGGGTCAATTTTATCTTTTGATTTTGACTTCGCCTTAGTAGCATTTTGCTTTCTTACCTCCATGGGTATATGTCTATACGTAAGTGCACCGAACACCTTTAAATTTTTTAGATTTGGTTTCCTTCCATAAAACAGTTCATATGGTGTTTTAAACCCTTCATTTGCTTTTGTGGGGGATCTATTAATTAGATAGGCTGCTGTAATAACAGCATAAGACCAGTACTTTATATCGAGATTAGCATCAATCAACATGGCCCTTACTCTCCTCATTAAAGTTTGATTTTGCCTTTCGGCAACACCATTTAATTCAGGAGAATATGGAACCACGTAATCCATTGTTATTCCTATTTCTCTGCAATAATTTATTATTTTTGTATCCGTGTACTCTTTTGCATTGTCGCATCTTATGGTCCCTATGGGATATTCAGGAAATTTATTTTTCATAGACATTATGATGTTTTTGAATTCATTCGTTACTTGACTTTTATTGACTATTGGCATGACAAATGTGTATTTTGAAAAGTGGTATATAAATGTTAAAATATATTTTTGATTTGCCACAGAGGGCGTAAATGGACCCATGATGTCTGACGACGCTAACTCTAATTTTCGTGTTGGTTTAGTTCTTATCCCTGTATGACCCAGTTTTGAATTATTGGCGATACAACATATTTGACAGTTTACAAAATCTTCCATCTCTAAAATTAATGTTTTCGGGTATGCCTATTGCCAAATTTTTTAATTTTTGTAAATATCTTGCATTAAGATGTCCAAGTCTTCTGTGTATTATTAGTTTTTTATATATATTATTATTATTAATTTGGGGTTTATTTGTATTATTATTATCTTCGATAGGTTCTATGACTATTTCATTATCTTCACCCCCCTGAGATGATTCGGTATTATCATCCTCTTCAATAATTTCCATTTCTACTGTAAAATCATCCCAATCATCATCAGTATCTTGGGTAACAGGGGCACATATTACATTTTTTTTTTTTATAATATCCATATTGTGGCGACGGGTGGTCGATGACGAACGAGTGTGTATTACACACTCATCGACCACCTAGCGGGCCAGCGGGGTAAAACCCGCAAACTATCTTTTTGCGCTCACGGCTATATATTTCGTCTATATAGCTTAATTGTTTACTGGGCTCGGCCCGCACATACTACTACGTATATTACGCAACCGACCTGATTGGTGTTTGTGTGGTGTCGTGTATATCTACGCACACACCCACAAGTGGTGACCTCCGAAGTAAGTATTATATTTTTGTTGTTGACGTTTACCGTCGACGGGGGAAGGAACCGTCACCTCCTTCCCCACCACTTCCGACTAGCTCGGAAACAACCAATCGGCTCTTAACAGCTGATTTTCCCTAACCACGCCCCTTCTTCAAACGTTGGCATACCCGCCAACAATTGAAGAAGGAACTCAGTTGGCTCTCGTCAGCCGACAGAGAAGGT
>WOFM01000078.1:0-81137 GCA_011428145.1 Ericerus pela
AAAAATGCTATTTTCTCGGTTTCATTGGTGGTGTAGGTATTGAAAAATTCAGTGATTTGTGGAAATTCAATTTTTACGCTTTCAGGGCTCAAAATTTGATTTTCTAGACGTTTTGATTCTAAATATATTTGGCTATAACAACAACTATTCGCATAAATGTAACTTATCCTTTTCTCTACCAATCAAGGATGTGAGGAAAAATTTTAATATCGTGATTCGTAAGGTACCTATAATCTTTACAAACAGCAGCAGTTAAGAACTCCCTGGTATCTAGAAATAATTGGAGAAAAACATGTGGCCAAAGAATGTACCATTAGCTTCACACTCGTTTTACTTCGAAATAATGACTCAAATTTCGATAAGAAAATTAATTTTAGTGACCCTTTATTTCAGTGCATCGCTTTCCGAAAATATACCTACTTCCAATAAGACTCCAATATACTATTCGTCATTTATTTTTATGTGTATTCCATTTAAACTTGTCAAAAAATATTTAATCATTATTCTGTCATTATGAAATATTGTAACTAAACTTTGGGGCCTATTATGTTTTATAAATCTCGCATCTGACCAAATTATCTTATTGTTTTTTCATATCTTTACGTAAATTTTCGTGATGGTTTCTTGGTTTTTTTTATTTTTTGATGCAATTTTTAGAAAAAGCACCCATACAGTTACTGAGGATTTCATTTATTTTTTATCCACGTTGATGCTAATTTAAAGTAATATTGTTTTACTGTTTTGAAATTCCAAAAGAAATTCTCTTCATTTTATTGTTAACTATATATTGCTTATTTTTAAGCTGCTTGGTGTTTCAGATTTCCACTTGAATGATTTAGTATTTTTTTACTATTTGCAACGTTTGTTAAAGTTTCTAAATCTAGGTTTTTTGTCTGTTTTTGTGTTTTCGTCTATTATCCTCTGAAAGATCTCCTTTTTATTCACTTTAATAGTTTATATATATACGTTTAGGTCTAGAAAATATATTGTTGGTAATTTTATTTTTAATTTATTCGTACGTGTGCTTGTGCACCTATTTTTTATTTTTGCAAAGTTCAGTGACTTTTCTCTTTCATAAAATGTGTGATTCCATAGAATTTCTCTTGCTGAATATTATAATTTTCGCTTTTAATACTACGTATATCGGTGCTGCAAAAATCTCCCTGCAATATTTATACTTCACGTGTTTTTTCGTTGGTTTTTCTTTTGCTTCTAAAATCCGCCAAATTTCCCCTCTGCAATAATAATTTTATACAAAATTTTTATTTTTTCCTCTCGTCCCATCTTTCCTCCATTCAAAATTTGTAGAAATGCACACCAATTCTTATACCTACGCCGTTTCATTCGTTGTTTTTTTGGATTAGGTCTTTTTAGTATTGGTTCTTTTATGACAATAATTATTAGGCTACTGGCAAACCTTATTATTTATTTCTGATGCAGGATCATCCGAACAATTGACTTCTTTCTTTTTTTTTTCTAGCAATTCATGATTCACCTAAAATAAAATCCCTTTTTTCTCATTTTTTAATATGTATTTTTTCCCTCTACGTTCAATGCTAGTTTATTGATGGTACCGAGCAAGTTTTCTTCTTAACACGAATCAGTTTTGTTTTCAACAGTGCTGGATATTAGTTTTTTATGAGCAAAATTCAAACAATTGTTTTTCCAAATATTTTTTGGGTTTTTTACCTTCCTTGTTTTTCTTTTCTTTTGACAGTGTAACTTAATAGGGAATTTGTAATTTTAATGACTTAGTTTTCGTAATTTATAAATTTTTACTTGATTAGTTTTTCGCACTGTTTTTATTTGTTATTGCGTTTTCGCGTTTGTTCTGCAATGCATTGTCGTCATCGTAAGCACCTTAATGCTGTTTTTGGTATATTCTTCGCGTATTTTGTAAAATACATGTGCTTTGTGCAACTAAATCCGATTATACTCGCATGCGAAAAATTTTATCGAAATACGTCATTTACTGCAGTATGTATGTTTACTTAGTATTTTTGTAATGAATTTTGTATTTGTTTACTTTTTTTTATGTATAACTACCATAGGTGAATTATTGCATAATCTCTCACTATAAAATGCTCACAATATTTGTAATTTCTAAAAATTTATATTATAATTTTTTGCAGAATCAGTCCATTCTTATTGAGAGACAAACATTAATGAGATTCAAAACAAAAATTAAAAAATAAGTAAATCGTATATTTACTAGGCTATACATTTTTTACAATTAAGTTTGAAACGAACATCATAACCCGTCGGTTTCGGTAAATATCAATCCTTTTTTTTCTAAGTGACTAAGAATTCGCACAATGGAATGACAATCATCTGTAAAAAAAATAAGAAATAAAGGAATGAAAAATACTGCGGAAATATAAATTCATCCACCAACTCACAAAAGTATTCGATCCCTGGGAGACGATCAAAAAGTAATTAATTGCAACAACTAGTTTCATATTGTTTTCCTTTTCTATTTTGCGGAAAAGGAAGAAAATACAAATTTGAAAGTGTATGTATTACATTTTTCCATTGATTTTTTCAAATAAAGTTTATATCTATCAATTCATTTTTTTAATAAAAAAAGTCAAAATTAATACATTAAAAGTATTCCCACATTACTTAATTTATGGTGCAAATAGTTCTCTGAATTGAAAACGCAAAAATATTTTATTAAACCATTGTAACTTACGGAATTTCATGCTGGATAAAATGAAGACATTTCCAATTTATTTATTTATTTTTAAACATCGAAAGTGTTTTAAGGTTTTTCCTAATATAAAACGTACACTGATTTGTAGCTTTGACTTTTGAAATTTTTGATAGGGAAACGTTGGGGCTGATGAAAATTTTAAATAAAAGTTTCTGAAAAATAAAAATCATAATTCGCCCGTATCAAATTTTGAAATTGAAATTTCTGAAATATTTTCCTGCCAATTAGAAGTGAAGAGCGAAAAAAATAATGCTCTAAAATTCTGAGAATTAAAATTAAAAGGTAGTTACCAGAACTTTTTTCCTCATATTCAATTTGTCAACGAGACGTTTTGAAAAGATTGAAATTGAAAAGAAAGTTGGTCGACATAACCTATTGTTAAAAACTCGCCATTATTCAAATAGAAAACAAAATACTATTTAAATGAAAAAATTTCACATTCCCATGTTTATCACAAAAAAAAATAAATAAATAAATAAAATGGGAGTGTAATTTTATTATGCATTAAATTTAATTCTGTAGAAGTTATGATTATTCTCTATTTAGAATATATATAGATGAGTAAGATTCACCAAAAATGATAGAATGTTCGAATACTTTAGTGACACTGATTTACTTTTTTTGTAGTTTTCATTTTTCGTAGAATCAAAAATCCTTCTTTATTACCCAAGGATAAAGAAAATTGGGTGATGAACCACCCAGAACGAAAAAAAAAAGTTGAAAATTAGTTGAAAAGAATATTGTGGTTACAAGCAATTAATTTTTGATCACCTCGTGCCTTCAAAAATTTTGGCATTTCTCTTTTGGAACTGAGTATGATTGAGCATGACAGTAATTTTATACACGTATTCAGTAGAAATCACTACATTGAACACCTACTACACAAGACAACTGGCTACAACACACAAAATGCCTGGTCTGGGTAGAACACTATTTAATTCTAAAAATTGGCTATAACAAATACTTCAGTGCCAAGCGAAGTCAGAAAACCAGCTATAACAAATTCATTCATCTGTGCTGTCTTAATTTAATTCATACGACAAACCACTTTTTCCATCCAATCTCAATATTCTTCCATTGGTTACTTTTGTGCTTCTAAAAATTACTATGAGTTATTTTAATCAGTACGAACAATTTCATTTTAATGGCCAGAGAGAGTAAAAATTTATGTCCCCCTATTTATTATTGATGATTGGTACTGATCAGTTTGCAATCACCATTATTTTATAGGCTCACATATCCCCTACAACCCTGTTAAAGCAATCTGTTCATTTGGCCACAACGAACTACAGCTACAACAAGCAAATTTCACAGTCCCTTGGAATTTGTTGCAACCAATTTCTACTGTATTTGATACTTACTTTGTTCACTATTTATTTAGTTTTTAGAAAGCCACAAGAAAACTTGTTTTAAACCATTCAGTTCACTTGTTTATCTGTTTTCCAATTATTGAACTCATTCATTTATAGCTGGTTGTTTTTATCTTTAAATTTTATTATTTGGTATATTTTGTAATATTGGAACGTTCAGAATTTAAAACTATTAAAGGTACTCATAAATAAAATATGAAAAATCAAAATTTAACTCCTTTTTAAAGCCCTTGAAGGAGTTGAAGAAAATTAGACTATAAAAATCAAGGTCAAATTTGAACTCAGCACCTCAAAAAACATACCCTGCGATGTATTACACAATAAAATTTGAATATTCAAAATTTGGTCCTCTTTTGAAGCCCTCGGGTAAGGAAATGGGACAAATAAAAAAATTAATGTCAAATTCAAGCTCAGGTCTTCAAAAAACATACCCAGTGATAAAGTACGTACACAACGATAAAATATAAATAATAGACTGTTTGTGTCGATGGTCGCGTGTACTTCTTTTGTTTGTGATGGTGTGTTGGAGATGTTACAGATTAGGTAACCCCTACACCATACCAAATACATAATTATACTCCCTTCCGTTAAAGGGCGGTTATTAAAAAGAGTTAGAATGCCAAAAAGTTCTCCTGTACTTACCTACATCCTGTATACAGACACGTTTCCTAATCGGGATTTGTTTTACTCTCGCGAATTCCACACGAGCCATGAACTCATTATCCTCCAACCTAATATTCAATATGCTCCAAGAATTTCCCATACCTATGTTATTAGGCGACAATAATATAATTCAGTTATAGGATTTCAGGGAGGTCTCCTCGATGAAACTTTTCAAATAATTAATCTTCAAATTCTTGGTATTGTTCCAAAAAAATTAGAAAAACGACATTCTAGGAATAAATATTTTTTGACGCCTCGGTTTTCTATTAACCAAATAATTTTTTTGATCTCTCGAAAATGCCATAATACAATTTTTATTTCGAAATTTTTTGTTATGATGTTCTTTTTTTTTCATCATAATATTTTATTTTGGGATCGTCATGTAAATTTAAAATTGGGCTGCGATCAGAAATTATTTTTTTATTTGTGTTACGTATGTTTTGCATGATTCAAAACAATAGTAGCAAATCCAATATTAGGAAACGGGGAATAAAATCAAATGTTTCGATGTTTTTGTTTTACCTTGAAATCCTACCAATGTTATGACAGTATTTTCATTTTCTGAATGTTATTGTAATAGGTTCTACGAATCGATTGCCTCACATTTCTATCACGCAATAATACCACAATTAACGGATCAGAAACTTCGGGAGCCCAAACACTCGATGCAGGTCTCGTGAAGCCAGACTAAAACGAATAATTACGACGAACTTGAAAAGCCAGATAACCAATATAATAAGGTTCGCGTGTACCTATTCCGCTGTGAAGTTTTCCACTCATAACAATGTTCAGATGTTTGTGCATATCGAGCAAACCCGCAGGGAAGTAACCGGTGGCGTGGTAGAACGCCTGAAAAGAATACACGGCGTTTGCCGATCAGTCGATTGAACGCGAGATGCGTAACAGTTACCGCTGGAACGAGATTCGATCTCACGACGACGTACCGTTTTCAGATTAATCCAGCGACGCATTGGCTGAGGTATTTGCAGGTTGTACATGGCGCACTGCCTCGGCAACATCGTCTTCAAGTCCCAGTTGCCGCAGGTGACGAACGTCATTTCTGCAGCGGCGACGGTCTGCTGTTGCGCCTGCAGCCAGCTGTTGAATCGCTTGTACGCTTCCGGGAATTCGGGTTCATTTTCTACGTCGCCCTGCACAGTGAAAGAGGCACACGAATGAACTATCGACACGAGAGCGGACGTAGCCCTTTAATTAGATACGACGAGTGAGACGATTATAATCAGAACAATTCGATTCGCGAATCGCGCCACTAACCGTCGAGATTCCGGTGAGGTCGGTACAAAAATGCGATATCGAATGAACTTTCGGCTTCACGTACTGATGAAATTTAGCTTCGACGTCGAACGAGGCGCAGTTCACGACCAGGCACGGAAATTCGATGATCTCCTAAACAGACAATACGACGCGGATAATCATTATGATAAAAGATACCGAATACCGAGTGGTAACGATGGGATCATCGAAATTGGAGAATTCGCAAGAATACGTTTTCGATATTCCAGCTTGGCTGCGACAAGTTGCAAGCACCTGTAAGGTACAAACGATTGAAACATAAAAGTAGGTACTGAAACATTCGAACAACCTGCGGCGATATTAGAGTGTCTTTCTCGCAAGTAGCTTCGAAATCAAGAACGAACAGTTTCTTGAAGTGCTGGCGAACCGGTTTCACGTGATACTTGTACATCCACAACGTATTTCTTGGCACTCTAGACATGGTACGTACTTGGAAAATACCGCATTTCACAAAGTGTAAAAGGAACCGGTGACCTGTTGTCGGCTAATGCCAGCGGCTGTTGTTGAAAATTTGCACCGATACCGAAGTAGAAGTGCTGTAAAATCGTTCAACAAGCGAAAAATGAACACTGATAAAAACAGTGATAAGGAATCGATGTTTCTTCTTCACGATATGCGATCATTATCAGTATAAGCTCGAAGCACATACCAGTTTTGCATCATAACGTCACGTTGGGGCAAAACATTGATAAGGCATATCAGAATTCAGAAATCGTATGAAATAGCCACTGTTTTAGACTTTAATACGGTATTTCTTAAATTTTTTTTTTCTGTTGCTGCATAATTCGTATTCTTGAATTACTTACTTGAGGAATTTTATGTTTTTGCAATGGTAAATTCATGTTCTGCGATTAACTGTACTCAAAGAGTAGAGAAGGGTATATCATTTCACAGGTAATGTATACTCCTCTCAAGTCTCAACATTTTTTACATCTTAACGAGTAGCAGTAATTCTCCTCTACTAGGGTACTTATTTATTAAGTAAAGTGATAAAGTAATTATTTTATTTTCTTACAACAGCTTTCCTAAAGATCCTGTCCTTGTAAAAAAATGGTTAATTGCTATGCGTCGAGACAAATGGAAACCAGGACAGTATTCAAAAATATGCTCGAAACATTTTACATCTGAATGTTATATTCAGAGTGGATGGAGTTCACAACGCTCACTGAAACCACAAGCTGTTCCAACAGTTTTTACATTTCCCCAACATCGGCAAAAATGTACCAAAGAAAGACCCTCTCCAAGAAAACGCTGCGTAGAAGAACCTGAAGAAGAGGAAGTCGATTCCAGTTTACCGTGCGTCCATATACTATATTAAAAAGCTAAATAATACCTGTTCTCTACGCTCAAACGTATATATAATAATTTACTGTTTTCATTTTTAAACAGATTGTCACCTCATAATTTAGAATGTAGGAAAGAACAACCTGTTAAGAAACGATTTTTCCATCCAGGTGATTTTAAAAGCAGTGAAATGGATTTCACCGATGAAAATGCTACAAAGAACTGTATCGAGCTGCATAAAAAAGTTATTGAAGAGAAGAATATTCAAATCAAATTGTTGAAACAGCAAAACAGACGTTTATCTAAAAGAGTTGAAAGTCTTGAATCTCTAATAGAACATTTAAAATTTAAAATAATTGCACCCGATAAAGCATTAAGTACAGTTGAGATATAGTACCCACTGATTCCTAATTTTTGTACCACCTTTTCAATGATCTAAATACGTATTTGTGTTTGAAGTGCATATGATAATTTGAAAACGTTTATATTAATGCAGGTTCATTAACTTATTTACATATTCATTATTGAAATATTTACTTTATTTGCCATTTTGGTAAAGATATTAATTTATACTAGTGAGGTTCAAGAGGGCATATGCCCCCTTTCCACCTCACTCTGTGGGCACACTTGATTTTTCTCCTTCTGCTTGCAATTTTCTTACGTACTTGAATGCAACATAATTACATATTATATCTATAAGTGTGTGTATAAATATTAACAGCGAGAGCAAAGAATTTTGTTCTTGTATTTTCTCTCGCCATTATCTCGTCGTTAATTCGTTTTGATTGATAACTGATGATGGAAATAAATTTTTTGTTTAAAAATAGGAGGGTTGTCCTTGGAAATTTTTTTATCATTATTTAAATTTAATATAGATTTTCCAACGTCTACTTGGCATTTGGCTGCTAAGTATTCGTGTACATATTTATACAATTTATAAGATTGACTAAATTATTTGGCTAATAAAAGAAATATATTGTTTCATTCGAAATACTTCTTAATTTTGTTTCATTTCCCACAGGCATCGGTTAGTGAACCTGCAAAGAAACTACTTGTACAATCATTGCGAGAGAAAAAACGTCAGAAAAAGTATCCTCCTGAATTAAAATATTTTGCACTGACCTTGGACTTTTATAGCCCTAGAGCTTACAAGTATGTATGAAAAACTTTTCAAAATACCCTGCCACATCATCGAAGTATGCAAAAGTGATAGGTACCAGAATTGACGCATATAGCTAGGCCTCAATAATAATAAATAATAAAATTCGTAATAATAAATAAATAAACACCCCCTAATAATAAATATATTCCGCAGCACTTAAAATTAATAGATTCAATTCCTAAATCAATCTCTTTCCACATCACTTTATTATCTTTTCCTATCCAAAATTTCTCCGTATTATATAATAATATATTAAATACTCACCTTTTTTCTACTTTATCTTCTACGGCTATATGTTTCTGTCTTCTTCCTCTTCAGTCTTCATTCCTCTATTTGTTTCTTATTTTTCTTCATCTGTACTTGTTTTCTTATGTCTTCTTCCTTTCTTCTCACATTCTTCAACTCTTCAAATTATCTTCCACCTTCTCCTTTTCTCTCTGAAAAGTGTAGCCACAGCATTATAATATTTCTATTTAATTCTTTCCACTGGTTTTTTCCCACCACAACTTTCTAAACTCCCACTCCGTTTTATCTCCTAATTTCAACCTTTTTCTGCAACACATCTTTATTCTCACCTTTTGAATTTGAATTTTACAAAATCAAATTCGACAAATGTGTATACAACTGTAAAGATGATTCTGATGGATTAGCCTTCATGATAATTTATGTTGATGACATTATGTTGATAACATACTCCTGGTAACAAATTGTCCTGAATGGATACAAGAAACAACTAATCACTTTGAAACTTGCTTCACAATGAAAGTGACTCAAAACCCAACTCACTTTATAGGATTTGAAATTGATCGTAATTGAGAATCACAGGTAATCAAGCTCACACAAAAACAGCAAATTGAAAATATTCTTCAAAAGTTCCAAATCTGTGATTCTAATCCTTTCAAAATGCCTAAGGAGACAGGCCTGAAATTGAGCATAACTAATGGTATAGATGATAAAGATTACAGATCCATGATTAGTACCCAAAATATACATGCATCATCATTTACCCATGCTGAATTGATATCATTATACGATGCCTTTGAAGACATTGAAGTAGTATGGCTCCTTAATTGTTAATTTTTCCAAGTAGTCATCTCTGTTCAAGTATTTGAAGACAATATTTCTGTCATACATGTCATCTCTGGAGATGGCCAAAATGTCTCTGGGTGTTAATGATCAAATGCTATATGGTTTAGCCAAAGCATACCAGGATAAAATCTTGGAGTTTACGCAGCTATAGAAGATCAACTCGCTTATTTACTAACCAAAGCCTTATCCAGTAAACAGCATATTTCCTTAATAGATCATATATTGATCTTTAATGAATCCGTGAACTCCAAAACTCAATCCATAACCTGAAACACCAAATTCATTAATTAGTTTTGCATGAATTTAATATACATAATAATAATCAAAATCATCATACCTGAATGTAACCTATTCTTAAAATTTAATGATTTTGTTCCATTATCAATCTCCTTTACTTGGAACATAAATATCACACGGAATTAATATTTATTCGTTTATACATATTGTGGCGACGGGTGGTCGATGACGAACGAGTGTGTATTACACACTCGTCGACCACCTAGCGGGCCAGCGGGGTAAAACCCGCAAACAACCTTTTTGCGCTCACGGCTGTGTATTTCGTCTGCACAGCTTAATTATTTACTGGGCTCGGCCCGCACACATACTACTACACGTATACGCAACCGACCTGATTGGTGTTTGTGTGGTGTCGTGTATATCTACGCACACACCCACAAGTGGTGACCTCCGACGTAAGTATTATTTTTGTTGTTGACGTTTACCGTCGACGGGGGAAGGAACCGTCACCTCCTTCCCCACCTGCTTCCGACTAGCTCGGAAACAACCAATCGGCTCTTACCAGCTGATTTTTCCCTAAACCACGCCCCTTCTTCAAACGTTGGCATACCCGCCAACAATCGAAGAAGGAACTCAGTCGGCTCTCGTCAGCCGACGGAGAAGGTTCTCCTTCTCCTTCCCCTTTCCCTCGTTGCTCGTCGGTACTTAAGTACCGACCAACGACCAGAAAAATCAGTCGGCACTCGACTGCCGACGGAGAAGGTTCTCCTTCTCCTTCCCTTTCCCTTACCCTAATCCTCCACTTCTCTCTCCAGGCTCGACGTCGGTACGCAAATACCGACCAGCCAACCCATAGAGAAGCAAACAGTCGGCAATCAGCTGCCGACGAGGAAGGTGTAAACCTAACCTCTGTTTTCAACCACCTCCATGGCCTCCAAATTAACTCCGTCGTCTCTCGACAACCTGGTTCTCCCGCTGACGCCTACCAAGGCCACAGTCAGCAATCCTCTCAGGAGGACGGAGAACCAGCTCAACCCCATGCCTGCCATCCACTCAACGCCGCATGCCAGCATGCGTTCGTCAACTGTACCGACGAACTCGGCGATCCCGCAGTCCTCTACGCTTGTAGGCCTCAGACCCTTCCTCGACAACTACCTTCCGAGCGAAGAACTTCCGGTCAACCAGCACCAGCCGGTTGACAGTTCCACGCTGAGGCTGTCTCCCATCCTCGATCGGCAATTGCACCGGCAGGAAGCAAATTCCGCCGCGATTACTGCCCACTCCTCCTTACAAGCTCACCCTCCACGGTTATTAACAGGCCTTCCCCCGTTCAACGCCGAGAATGTGCGTCTCTGGCTACAGCAGATCGAGAATCTTGCTCGCGCCAGTGGCAATACCAGCGAGTCTCAGCTCTACCTGGCGATCTCCGGCCACTTGCCGACCCAGGTAGCCAATGCTGTGTCAGAATTACTTTACAGTTCCGACGACTCGCTGCACACTTGGTCGAACCTCCGAAATCAGATCCAACAGGAGTTTTCCCCTCCTCCTACACCCGGATAAGAACTCTGTTGGAAAACACCCATCGTCAACCTTCCGAGAGGCCCTCGGCGTACCATCGCCGCCTCGTCACCCTAAACGAAGGAAGAGTAAATGACGATGTCCTCCGCAACCTTCTTTTCCAATCCCTCCCGGTCAATATCCGCCAAACATTGGCCATGACCAAGCCCGCAACCTCTCGACAGGCAGCGCTCGAAGCTGACGAGGCAATAGCTCTCGAGCAAACCTTTCCGTCGACATCCCCTGCGACCAGCACCATTTCCGCTATCGCAACTCCCGCGGCACCTCCGTCGACAGCACCAACGGCTAATTCCTCGGAACTAGCTACCATTACCCAGCTGCTTCAACAGCTCTTGGCTGGAAAACAGGTGAGTTCTGTCGACCCCCCAAAAACCCCGCCCCGTTTCCTGAACATAGGCGTTTGCGTTCACGCGATGCCAGGTCCAGAGACAGATCGCGCTCTCGTGACTCTAGCTCCGGTCGTTCGAAACCACGGACGACGCTACGAGTCATCGATGGTAAGAGACCGGTAAATACCCGCTCTCCCTCCCGCTCCCGCGATGGCTACTGTTGGTATCACCAACAGTTCGGGAGAAAATCGCGCAACTGCTCTGACCCCCCATGTTCATGGTGGGACAAACCCCAAAATCGCGACCGACGCGATTCCAAATCCCCTACCCGTTCGGGAAACGAGTAAACGAGTCAGTCAAGACGGCACTCCCACTCGTTTTCAATTCAGTCCGTCTATTCGTGGAAGATCTGCTTAGCGAGCATCACTTCCTGGTTGACACTGGCGCGGAGATATCGGCTATACCTCCAACCGCTGAAGACCGGAAATGCAACGCTAAGCTCCAAATCTATGCTGCGAACCAAACTCCAATTAGTACTTACGGAGTTAAGCTGGTGCAGGTAGATTTCGGCCTTCGTCGCGAATTTAAGTGGGCCTTCATCATCGCCGATATCGCTGATCCCATCATCGGAGCAGATTTCCTTAGCCATTACCAACTGCTTCCCGATGTCAGCGAAGGGCACCTCCTTGATAAGACCACTGGACTTGCCGTTGTAGGTAAACCCCGACCCATCGACTATCCCCCGGAGATTTGCTTGACCATCGCCCACTCAAATAGTCGATTCCAGAAAATCCTCGACAAATTTCCCGGCGTAACCGGTAAAGAAGGCTTACGCCCGAGGATTTCCCCTACCGAAGTCACCCACGATATCGAAACTGTAGGTCGACCGGTGTTTTGCCGTGCCCGTCGTCTACATCCCGAGAAGCTAAAGGCAGCCCGCCTTTCCTTCCAAACCATGCTCGAACGTGGTGACTGCCGACCCTCCAAAAGTGCCTGGTCATCCCCCTTGCATATGCACATGAAACCTGACAAAACATGGCGCATGCTTGGTGACTACAGAGCACTCAACGCACGAACTATCCCCGACAAGTACCCTGTCCCGAATATTATGGATTTCCACGCCAGACTAGCTGGAGCCAAACTATTCACCAAATTAGATCTCGTGCGGGCGTTTAACCAAGTCCCGATGACCGAAGAACACATCCCCAAGACAGCCGTCATAACCCCCTTCGGTCTCTACGAATTTCCCTATATGCCCTTCGGACTTCGAAACGCCGCCCAAACCTTCCAACGGTACATTGATGGATTGTTGCGAGACATCGACTACGCTTACGCGTACATTGATGACATCCTCATTACCGCCTCCAACCCCGATGAGCTCGAAGAGCGTGTTACCGAGGTCATACGGCGTATCTACAACGCTGGCCTCACCATCAACGGTAACAAGTCCGAACATGAACGTGAAGAGCTCACCTTCCTTGGCCATCGAGTCAACAGCTCAGGTATCAAACCTACCCCCGAACGTGTCCAAGCTGTACTCGATTTCCCTACTTCCCAAAACCGTTCATGACCTTAGGCGCTTTCTCGGAATGGTGAATTTCTACCGGCGTACAATTAAACATTGCGCTCACATTCAGAGTAAACTTTTCGCGCTTATCCATTCCAACAAAAAACGTGACAAAACCCCGATAATTTGGACTGACACTGCCGAAACCGCCTTCCGCGACTTAAAGCAGGCGTTAGCGAATGCTGCTCTTTTGGCGCATCCCTGACGAGTCCAAACAACTCGTCTTGGCAACCGACGCGTCTAACCACGCGATAGGGGCTACCCTCTATCAACACGGTGCCGGATCGCTAGAGCCTTTGGCATTCTTCTCCCGCAAATTATCAGACACCGAACGCCGATATCCAACATACGACCGCGAATTACTCGCTGTTTTTGCAGCGGTGAAGCACTTCCGTAACCTGGTCGAAGGGCGTGTTTTCTCCGTCTATACGGACCACAAGCCCCTCACGACTGCCCTGTTTCAGGCGTGCGAGAAAGCTTCACCACGCCAGCAAAATCAACTTGAGTATATCTCGCAGTTCACAACGGATATTCGCTACATCAAAGGAGAGGACAACATAGCCGCATGATTGTTTGTCACGTATATCAATCTCCGCCATTACCTCTCCCTGTGTTGTGCCATACAATGAAATGGCCCTTTGCCAACAACACGACCCTCAACTCGCCCAATACCTCGCAGACCCCAACTCTGCCCTCATCCTCGAATCGTTCAGAGTACCCGGACACACGTTACTCTTAACGTGCGACACGTCCACGGGGAAAAAACGACCCTTCGTACCCGCCAAATATCGGAGAATCATCTTCGATTCGATTCATGGGCTCTCGCACCCGAGCGGCCGGACAACTGCCCGTCTGATCGCTAATCGATTCATTTGGCCTGGCCTACGATCTGACTGCCTACGTTGGTCGAAAGAGTGCACCGCATGCCAACAAGCTAAAATCGGTAGACACACCAAAGCCCCTCTCCAAGCTTTCCGCCCTACCGATCGCTTAAAGCATGTGCACATCGATATCGTGGGTCCGTTGCCGACGGTTAGCGGTCCTCGTCATTGTCTGACAATGATTGACCGCGCCACACGATGGCCTCACGCCATCATGACAACGGATATTTCCGCGGATCGAGTGGCAACACTCTTCGTCCAACACTGGGTGTCCTCCTTCGGCGTCCCTGAAACCATAACGACGGATCAAGGACGCCAGTTCGAAAGCGCTTTATTTAACTCGGTTGCGCGCCAGTTGGGAATACACAAAATCTCAACTACGGCGTATCACCCCCAATCGAACGGCAAAATAGAGCGCTGGCATCGAACTCTCAAAGCCACCATCATGGCCCGCGAGAACTCCAAAGACTCGCGTGGAGAATGGGCAGCCGATTTGCCTCTCATTCTTCTCGGCCTACGCTCGACGGTCATCTCCGATCTCGGCGTATCCCCAGCCCAACTCCTTTATGGTGAAGAGCTCCGTCTCCCGGCTGATTTCTTTGAAGACAGCCCACCAAGTGTCGTCACCCACATCGACGGCACTAACCTTCCTCAACGCATTCGCGAAAGTGCGAATGCGTTCACCCAAATCACCCGCAACCACGGCGATTCCCCCTCATACGTCCCCGCTGATCTAAAATCAGCCCAAAACGTATGGCTACGCGTCGATACACCTCGTAAGGCACTCGACCCACCGTACTCCGGACCGTACAAAGTCCTCAACCGTACGGATAAATGGTTCGAGATCGACATACAAGGACGACACACACGCGTATCGATCGATCGCCTAAAGTCGGCCTATGTCTACACAGACATAGAAGCCGACCCAGATGACTCAACTTCCGTCGATGATCCTTCGGGACCGACAGTTGACTTGTCATCTGAGGTCGTTTTACCTAAAAACGACGACTCACCCCCGAATGCCTCACCCCAACCTTCGACGTCGTCTACACACACAGACGACACGCTCGATTCTTCCCCGATCGTAAATACACACGATCAAAATAAAGAATCGCCTCCCGAAGCGTTATCGAAGGAAAATACACAATCGCACCCCATCGGTCAGTCTCTAGTCGAACAGCTGACACTATGCTCGACGACGAACCGATTGCGATTTCCCTTCCCCTCCCGCACTCGTCCGAGTCGGCTCACGCAACTGACGACAAGTCAAGCGTTGTAGACGACGACGTATTACGAAAATTGTTTCGTGGCGCCACCCAGTCGCATAAGTACGACGCGTCTTCTTCCTCGGAAGACGAACTGGCCCCGCCTACAAAACGAACTCGTAATATTAATGTGCAACAACAGCTGCCGCAACCGCAACTTCGTTCGTGTTTACGAGACGAAAATAAACGGCGGTTACGGTCAAGAAAACGAGTGAAATTCGTGTTTTAGACACTCACTCTTCTCTTGACGTGCTTGGCTGTTATATACTCTTCATCAAATGCTACACAACAGGCGCTTTTAATTATATGTCGTGTAGCGTAATAGACTGACGATATGTCCCAAGAGCGTTTTTCCCCTAGCATTCCGGATATTTCCGAAGATGAAGAAACAGCCCTTTTAAGGGCTACCCCCCCATTAACAGAGGGTGGTAACGGCGATGCACCGTCGTCTCCTCGTGTAGACGACCATCGCTCCCCCTCTCCCACCTTTTCCTCCCCGACGTCACCAGCTGACGTTGCCCCGTCTCCTTCCACCACGGCTACTGCCACCTTTTCGCCGGTGAAGCAGACGTCGCCTGTACCTTCAACGTCCGATCAAGTATCGGCGTCATCCGTGACGCTTACCTCTGACGGACTAGCACAAGAAGGTACACGCCGTACTCCTTCGCGAGTACCGCACCGGCGACCGACGCTAAGGCAGAAGGTGGAGTCTGCTGCCAGGGGTCGAGGCGCGCCTCTTCGCCAGTACCGGCCTGCTCCCGGGGTAGCAGCGCGAGGCTCCGAGTTCGTACAGCGCGGCCTAGTCCGTAGCTCTCGTTCTCGGGTCTTCGTGCCACTCCCTAGGAAGACCGCGTACTCGGTGGAGACGCCGCCTCACGCCCGGACCGCTGTACAGTTCAGCAATGCGCGGATTGACACCCGCACATTCGCCGAAGTCGTACAGCGCGTTCAATCCAAGGGACCTTTGCCCGGTTCCCAACCGTCTTCCTCGGCGAGTATCCCCTCTGGGGAATTCCCGCCGCTCAAGACGGTTAAACGGATTGAACCGCTTCCTCTTCGGAAGCGCCGGACGAAAGAGACTGCCACGCTGCGAACCAGCGGATTTAAACGTCCGACTGCAGCAGCAAAGCGGTCCCCCCAACCGTCGACTTCTAAAGTCACGGAGGCACCAGTAGCCTCACAAACGGCATCGTCAGTCCCGAAAGGCAAGTCTCCGTTACTTCGCCCTTCGGTCGTACCGACTGCCCCGGAAGAGACCGCGATGGACGTCGACCCATCTCCGGCCCCAACCGTCCATCTCCCACCAACCCCTACGTCGGTCCCTCGACGCGTACTTTCACCAGTACGTGAAGAGGTCGAACCGACAGAAAGTGCTGCCGTCGATAACAACTCCGTTATCGACCCAATGGCAACACCTTCACCGGTAAAAGTCCCCGAGTCAAAGCCGTCCACCTCTCGTAGCAAGAGTCCCCCGGCTGATGACAAACCGGTGAAGCGTCCCCGTTTGAACCGTAAGGCAGGAGGCCGCGCCCGGCGTGAAGCTCGCGCTCGCGGTATGTCTTATATGGAACTCAAACGGGACGAAAGACGCGGCAAGACCAAATCCCGAACTCCCGCTCCATTACCGGCTCCCGTACAGGAGTCCGCCCCGTCTGTGGTACAGCCCCTGTACTGCAACCGGTGGTTCCTCCTGTACCGCAGAATCAATCCCTGCAGCCGTGGGAGCAATTCACTGCCGCTGTGCTCGCAGCACACAATGCCCTGTCGCTCGCCCTAGCGACAACCCCGATGCCACTCCCACAAGTTGTGATGCCACCGCCCGGAATTCCCATTCCCCCGCATCTACAACTTGCGGCACCGGTTTATCCTCCGGCCATGGTAACGTCGCCTTTAATGGCGGCACCAGTTACCTACCCGCCACCCCTTATGAGCATCCCCACGTCTCGTCCTCAGACTCCGCTCATAAGGCACCAACCTCGAGTGCACCCAATTCCCCAGCCTCGAGCGCCCCGAACACGCCCTTCCCGACCCACACTCCCAGCCAACTTCGGTAAGTCCAAACCGAAGAGACCTGGCGATCCTACTTCGTGAACGGTATCCGTGAGCGTAGTAGTGAACGCCGCGCCACACTTGACTGGCGTCACAGGTCACCGTAAGTTTCCTCGGAAACTTACTAGGAGGAGAGTGGTGTGGCGACGGGTGGTCGATGACGAACGAGTGTGTATTACACACTCGTCGACCACCTAGCGGGCCAGCGGGGTAAAACCCGCAAACAACCTTTTTGCGCTCACGGCTGTGTATTTCGTCTGCACAGCTTAATTATTTACTGGGCTCGGCCCGCACACATACTACTACACGTATACGCAACCAACCTGATTGGTGTTTGTGTGGTGTCGTGTATATCTACGCACACACCCACACATATAATTAATTGTGAAGAATTAATTTACATACCTTAATTGTGATTGTCTCACATATAGTTACCATTAATTTCCAAAACTTTTTTTTACCATTTTATTCTAATTAAAAATTTTTTAATATTTTGTTAATATGATTATTTATTTATTTTGCAGCAATGTTACCAACCTTCTTTTTTTAATATTCAAAATGTAAATGTAAGCAACCTTTAAAGCTCTTGCAGTTGTGTTTGGTTCAAAGGATTGTAGGGGTTGTTGGGACCACCAATCCTTTTCCTCTCGCACTCCTGCAAACACTTGATTATCTTTCTCTGAATACTTTTATACTTTTACTTGCGGCTACACTGATACATCACTCCCCTGCTCATTTGTACATCTCCTTCTATGTTCATTTACCAATTACTCTTCATACCATGAACATGATTTACACTTTTGCTGCAATTACAAACACTTCTGAGACGTTATTTTGAGTACATCTTTATTTCAATTACATATTTACTCTGCTGAACCATTTCACAACCTCTATAAGTATTGACATAATATCCATATATCGATATTTGAACAAGATTTGAAAAATTTTGAACATATGATAATTTTTTTTTACGGAAATTGAAATGGAACTTAAAATAGAGATTGAATAAAAAATTTTGATAAAACTAGGAAATATAAAGAAGAGGAAACCAAAATGAAGGAAATGAAAACAAAAAGTAACTAACATTATGGCAAATTTCAGAAACTCAACAAAGGAAACAAAATGAAAAAAGGTAGTATTTCTTAATCCCTGGTTGATAAACCTAGGTACAACTTGCTGAAGAAATTTTAAAACTATTATTTTTCTCTTTTTAGTTCATTTTTTTATTGTTTTTTTGAAATCAGTTATTTTTTTTTAAATTATTACCTTACCTAAACCCTTTTTTGTTTCATTTTAATTCTAGCAAATTTTACTGGGGAAATTTTAAAATAGTTATTTTTCTTTTTTTAGATCATTTTTATTCGTTTACTCCTCAATTATTTTTCTCATACCTAATTTATACCTCAGTTTCCCTCTCACTTATCATTGAATTTTTAAATTCTCTGTAACGTTTGAATCAAATTCTGTTGGTTTTCTTTAATTAAGCTCTCTTTCGTACCATCAGCCCCCAAGGGTCTAAGCAAATACCCCACTAACTAGGCTCTGCGAAGTAGTTCGTACTAAATTTCATCGACAATCTGCCCTTATATATAAGTAATCAACAACAATTTTCTTGGATGTAAGGTGGAGGGAAGGTATTAGGTTTTATTTGTCTATATTTCTCTTTAATTTCTGCCAGTTTCTTTTTCTATCTCACTTTTTTCATAATTTTTTCACTCATTTTTCCTTCGCTTCTCTGAGTTTTTTATTTATTTTCCCTGTTTTATATCCTTGGCTCATGTACAGCCTTCCTCACACTTGTTGCAAAAAATATTGTGTACAGTTGCATTCATCATATGCTTGCAAACATATGACTATAAAGTAGGTACTGGACTAGTAAAACTCCATGAGCCCAACAAGCTTCGTATTATACAGACATGACAGCATAAAAGTAGGCAATTTACGTGTACTTTTGATGTTTTGATTGAATGGTAGTGAAATATTTATATTATTAATTTTGTACTACCTTTAAAAGTTTTACCCACCTTTGAAAGGTAGGAAATGGGATAGAATCACTTTAAAAAAAAGCCATATCTACCTTTCAGAATGTTTAAATAAAACTTATGAAAAACCAAACCTGCTGTTAAACCTTTCGTTGTTGCAAACATATGATTACTTACCATCACTTCGTGTGGTGGTTTAGTTTGTGTTGTTTTTTTGTTTTTTTTTTTTATTTTCAGAGATGTGGTTTTTAATTTCGAAAATTTAATTCTTCCACCATAATAATTAGGAGGGGAAAATGAACAAAAAATACGTGCTGTACCTTATCTTCTAGCAAAAACTGATAGTTTCTCTCTGTCTCTCTGTGTCTCCATCTTTCACCCTCTCGTTTTTGGTCTTTGCTTTAACATTCTCCAAACCTTCTTCCAGTGCATTTATGAGTGCTTTTCATTATGAGATTACCTTTCTCAATGTGAATAGCCAAACAAAGGCAGAGCTTGCAGTTAATAGTTAGTATATAAAATAATGAAGTATACGTGCTTACGGCACAGGCTTGTAGTCCTGTATGCCCATTAATAAATTATTACAGCACCTACAATTTTTGACTCGAACTTAGATTGCAGAAAATAATGGTTGGGGATACAAAAATTGAAAATCTTACAATTCCTTATCACATACCAGATCTAATTTTATCATTCCCTTTTTAATGAATCTCGAGTCCTATCAATATATATTTTCATTAAAATGTCAATTCATTAATAAAATATAGAATTAAAAACATTAAAAACAAAAACAAATCTATTTCAGTGAATTTACACAACACGAATCTTGTAAGATATGTTTCATATTATATCGTATTTGAAATAAAGTAATAATACCTATCACGGCTATCATGTGGAGAAAATAGTTACTTAATCCTTTTAAAAATACGCGCAACTACTAATCCTTTTAATTCTCGTATTAAACTGATGATAGGGTTCAACGATTGGTTCTTGAAATTCCTCACTTTCAGCATATATTTAATTTTTCTTGGTTGAATGTAAGAAAAAAAACAACAAACATCAACAACAACGAAAGAATAAAACAATACTTGAATGTATATTTCAATAAAACTATTAAATTTTCGAGAAAAATTTTTTTTCTCATCGAATCTGTTATCAAAAGCTTATAAAAAGAGGGACACTTTCAACTTTTTTCAAAAATTGGCCGATCAATATGCAAACTGCAGGGGTGCGTATTGAAAATCAGTAATGCTGTTTCATTTATGTAAGTAGAATTAAAAAACAAAAATAAATCAAAACTGTATTTTTTTTTTTCAAAAGTAAGGATTAAGCTAATCATACTCAATAGAAAAAGTTTTTTACTGGGGATATGAATGCGTCCTATCCTACTTGAAAAAATTTGTTACATTGTTCTATTTAGATGTTTTTTTTTTTTTACCGAACTGAACCTCGCAATAAAAACCATCTTAAGCTGAGCTGAGAAATAACTGTGTAATAGAACTGAACCTCCACTAAAACTTTTGGTGTAGAAATTTTTTGTTTTATCAAATTGAGCTACTTTTACATACTTATAGATTTTTAAGGCGATGAGTTCGAATCCATTTTCCTGAGTAAGTACTTAGATAGGTACGGTATGCCAATGGAGACTGACACAATCGAGTCCCTCGTAGAAATACCAACAGTATTCCAAGTTAAAACCTCACAAAAACACAAACTTTGAAAAACACACTTACATAGAACAGTAGCCACAGAATTACCATTGGCCAACCAGAATAACCTGTCAGCTGTTCTTAGAACTGGAATTTATACAATGCACGAGTGATATTTTTGTACCCGTGAATCAATAGCTTGGTTTATTTTCCATGGAATTACTCAATAAATCGGATATATTAGCATAAAGTTATAGTAAACACATTTGAATATAGCCCATAGACTAAAAGAAAAACTCGACACTTCGTATATCTGAAAATTATGTTCAATATTATATAAAAAGTTCACTTCGGTAATGCATGATAAAATAAATAACGTTCTATGGACAAGGTACAAACTTCAAACTGAACAAACAGCTAAAATGTGTAACAAGATTTGGTAAAAATGAAATTGTCCTTGTAAAAAAGGAGATGTGTAATCTCCCAAAATTCAGTTATAATTTGTCCTTTTGTTTAATTGCTTTTCATTGGTGAATCTAGAGGTGTTCCAAGACTTCCTCATTAGAGGGAGTATCAGTTTAAAGAATTGATGTCTGGTATTAATTTTTTTTCTCTTGTTTTATGAACGAAAGTGACAATTACTAATTTTGTTAAGGTAATTGTGCCAAGTTTTTTGAGAAATTTGCCGATTTGCCTACTGACCTAAATTGGTGGGTAGATACCTACAAACCCCACCAATTTAAACACCTTCTGGATGAATCAAATACATCCAACATAAGCACATTAACAACAAAAAATGCGTGAATTCCGCTAGGAGTTTACTCATGAATGCTTGATGTGTAAACATAATAACAGTGTGGTTGTGTGTGTGGGCAATGTATTGTCCATTTCCACAACCACATCATGTAATGCACACAAACGAAAGTTACAATTGTAAGAGTTACAGTTATGAGCATCTGATGATAGTAATTAACTCTTACAGAAGACATCAAGCGCTGAGATGTTTAAAATCAAAAAATCAGTTTCAAGAGAAATTGTGAATAGTATTGTTCTTAAGCCCTCTATGCTTTTCATAGAAACTTGCAGAGATTTCAGAGAAATTTGGCTCTTGAATGCGAATAGGATTGTACCATTTATGAATTAGTAATACACTCAGGCTTGCAAACCTTTTCAGTTTTTTATGGAATTTTTGTTTGTTGTTTTTTTTTTTGTTTTAATTTTTCTCATATTTCTAAGGACCCTAAGGATTTTTTCTCTGATTTTTCCAATTTAAAATTTTTTCTGTAGTCAAATATGTCTACTTACCTGAATTTTTCTACATTTGTTAATTTGTTATTATGATTAAAATATGCAACGTGCTGGTCGATTACTTGATCCGTAGGTCGACTTCTTTTAGTTATATTTAGTCAGAGACAGATAGGACTTTCTTCTTTTCTTTTTTTTTTGATTAATCTAGAACGTACGCAGATATATCCTGAAATTTTTCTAAATTCTCTTAATTGTGGCCTTAGTTAGTTCATTTGTTTTGAAATAGGTAACCTTTAGCGTTTTTAATGTGATTTTTTGTGCCATAATATGCATTCAAACCGCAAGCAATGTTCAAGAAATTTAGGCCCAGTTTCTCAATACGGTACCTAGTCTTATAAAAAATAATTTCATCATTTTGTTTGAGAAGAAATGAAGTAGGGAATCTAGAATCATAATACAAAAAATTACATCGTTTAACATTTTAGTAGGCTACGCGATATCTTCAATCACCTCAAAGACCAATAAACCAATAAAATCCAGAACTAATCCAATTTATCTATCAAATAAAGCCTACGTATGTATCAGTCAGCTCTATTGAATGAAAATTACACTGCTCCGAATAAGTTTTCAAAAATGGTAAAAAATTTGAACGTCACGCATGGATTATGTTTCTGATTAACGTAAAATTCAGTTGGTAAAGCTCACTTTCATTTCGGGATCTCTCTACTTAAAAAATTTCAGAATTTTCCGATAGAAATCGCTGCTGTCATCATGTTAACGATAATTTACATAATTTAAATAGGCCTACATAAATTCATTGATAAAAAAAAAATGTACCATTTTCATCTAACAAAACAAACACTACGAAAATTCTTTTCTCTTGTTAGATTTCGGACTTACCTACCTAAAAATAAAACATAATAATAAACATACCTATAATTCTTTAAGAAAATAAAACAACTTAGTTTTACATTAAATCTGAGTAATAAAAACATCATTGTTTTTGATTGTTTTTTTTTTTTTTTTTGTTTTTTTTTCAGGTAGATTTTATTGTTTTATTTTATTGACACAACAATGAACACCTTCCTCCTAAATTAGAATAATTTTTAATTTTTCTTCAACAAAACAATAATATTCATTCCTTCCGTAATATTCCAATAATCTTGAAGAAAGTCCATGAAAATAAAAACAAAAAACACTATTATAACTGCCAATAATCGAACGCATTATCGATCAACGTCTTACGTTTTTCATCTTTAAGTATGAATTTTCAGGTGAAAATCAAATTTCAAAGTTACACTTCACTCGTTGCCGTGGATTTATTTTGTTTTCGCACTAGTGCGAATCTCCGTGTAAGTTTCCACGTTGATCTCTGTCCACAGTCATCAAATTGCAGAATATACGGTTCCCCATCGGTGGTATAATGTCTTGAATTAGAAGAAATCGCGTCGAGTCCACACAGAAAGTCCTGCGTATGGAAATAAACGTTAAAAATTGCTAATTAATTTCGTTGCAAAACCAAAGCGTGCTCGAAATAATTCGTACGTCCTGAGACATGTACGCTGGGTAGCCGCAAAATGTCGCAAATATGTTTGAAAAATCTTTGCGAACGCATTTTAAAAAACAGAGACCGAACGCCGTAAATACACGAAAGGATACTACCCGCAGTACGTCGATTCGAAGAAGGCCGCTCATTTTCGTGCACGAATTCACGTTGAAGATGAAGAGTAGGTAGGCTTTCGAACGAATTTTTGCTGGGAGAGGAGCGACTGTGAATTTAGCTGAAACGAGAAATTATAAAGTGACTGCGAAACAGAAATTCCGAAACATTAGAACCGATAAATGAGGAAAACAGCTGTTCTAATATAAACGGTTCCAATATTGGTAGCCTGTCTTCTCGATGATTCGCAATTACTCGGAGGGATAGCAAAATAGCAACCCGAATAAAATGTTTGAGGCTACAAGGCGTAGGCACTCACCAGAACATTCTTCGCCGATAACATTAATTAGCTGGAACAACCTTCGATACTTGAAAAACCAAATTAGGGTCGACAATTTCGCAGCTCTGATCTTCGCCATCTTTTACCCATTACTGAGAGAAACTGCGATAAACGCTTTTTAGATGCACATCTACGCCACGCCAATGCAGACAGGCAAACAGCTGACGTACATCGAAGGCTTTGTTGTTTTCAGTAATAACGGACGCTAAAAAGTTAAACGCAGCTATAGGTATACATTGGGTAGATATTTAAAGTAGGACTCGACCTTTCAGTTTGTTAGACGGTATTTTGCAGTTAATTATTTCATTTCCAAACGCACGTTTGATCGTTGAAAATGTGGTTAGGCCTACATTTGTTTTCGGACATTCGGCTCCGATCTGAACATAAAAATGGGCATGTTTATCGAGGCAACCGTGAAAATTAAAATTTCCTTTAGTAACGGATGCCGCTGAAGGCTCGTAGTCCTATTCCAACAGAAACCTAACTTTACATTAAACGACAATAAACCACCTTGTGGTGAAATATGATATTTTGCGTGTGAGCTGAATGTATGAATGCACCATGAACGTACACGATAAACTAGATTTGGTACTTACCACACCAGAACACGATTTCTTATCTCTCAATGCATCGTGTAGTAGGTATCTACACAGTAAAAGTAGATACATTCTTATACTGTGAACATTGGCGATTACCCGGTCAGACGTAAGAAATACATGACGTCATTAAGCCACTTACAAACATAATATTATTGTGTATCGAAATTGATAATATTTTAACTTGTTCGTCCACCTACAGCGAATTATCGTATTTTCATCACAATGCGCGTTCAACCGCATGTATCTATTTGTTAATTTCAAATTGGGTATCTGTAGGTACCTTCCTTATCTTGTACTGTGCGCGAGAGTGCAGCGTGCAAGATCGTCCCCATAAATAATTCTGAAGTAATGCAGGTACCGTACCTACATACAGGGTGAGTCAGTTTTCGATGTCCAATATAAAAATTACTGTCGCTGCGTCAATGGTTACGTCACCAAACTCCGTAATAACGAAATGGAACCGCGAATTATTTTTCGACGCATCAGCTAAATCTGATGGGCCGGAAATTTGTTACAAACTGCTCGCACCATACTATCCTGCAAAGGAGTATTATTTCTGAAATTCCACTCCTGGCAATGTAATAAATTGCCGAATGGGAAAGTAAGCTGGCTTGACCACCACATTTACCCAACCTCAGCTCGAAGGGTCAAATTGGGTGATCTGTGGCAATGCCGGTCTATTTTCGGTGGGAAATTAAAAAAAAACAAATCTATTTAAATAAGCCCAGTCAGCGAACATTTGTATCGACAGTCTCTCGGATAATGACAGTTGATCTATCCGTTGAATCTCACATCTGGAATAAGCTGCGATAGGCTAATACAGATGTCCCTACCGAAGTATTCAGTATTTTCACAGGCAGTAGGTAACATTTCTCTACGAGGAATCCATTTTTTACTCAGATTTCTTGCATTCGGGTATTAAAATTGACCTCGCAAAAGTATTAGTAGTTGGTATAATGAAAAATGTCAGTTTTTAAATGATAAACGAAAACAATTTTCACGATTTTCCCAGTTTTACCTAATTTTTTTACGAATAAATTTCACAATATTATAATTAAGTAGACGTAATAAGTTATGTGGATTAATTACGTATGTAACGCCCAAATTTGTGTACCCAGTTTCGAGAAAACTACTAAAATGATACGGCTGAAATTTTTACGAAAATTAGTCCTTAGGTATATGAGACAAGTTTGAAAGGTGTTTGGTGCCTATTGGTTCAGTAGTTTTGAAAAAAACTGAAAAACCAAAAATTGACAGAAAAGTGATTATTCCAGAATTTTTGGAAAACGACAAAAAATGGCGGGCTGAAATTTTCACAATAAATTGACCGCATGCAGACACATGTTCGACAGAATTTTGGTGCCTATTAGTAGATACAGTACCTAGTTTCCAAGAAAAGTGGGAAAAAAAATCTGTGAAGAAAATTTGTTTTCATGATTTTGAGATAGTGTAAAAATTTTCGGTAATCCTAATGTAATTGAAATCTGGTAGGAGTTTGATGTTTATTGGGTAAGTAGTTTTTGGGGAAAAAGGAAAATAAAACATTCGTGAAAAAGTGATTTTTCCACGATTCTGAGAAAAATAACAATTTTTCACATAATTTTGTGGAATTTGCGGCTCTGTTTTCATGGTAGAAAGTTAATGAACTTCGGACTTTGAACTCTGGATGAACTAGAGAGCTAGGTTTTCTAGTGAAGTTTCGCTGCGTCAGAGTTTTAGGTCATGTTTCTGCCTGCAAAAGTGTCCAAGTTTTAATTACGAGGTGAATAGTTGATTTACTCTCTTGCTGCCTATTTACCCGAATACCCTGTACCGCATTTAGCCGCCTGAATGTCCTTTTGTCCGCACAGACATTTGCCGCAATTCGTGTACCCAGAAATATGACAAAAAACTTTGGCGCAGTAACCGCTCTTCAAGAAAATGTTGCTTTCCAAAACTCGATTAATTACAAATTTATAACCGAAAATGGCAAGCAGTTGGTAGAAACAGATAATAAATAATGACTGTGTTGAAAATTACCCATTTTAAAACCCGAAATCGAAATAAAATCCGCACCAAAATCCATAACTCTGATCCTTTGTTTAGCCCTAAGTGTTTGAACTCAATTTCACGACAATCGGACCGCACAATTGCGACCTGTAACTTGGTAAAAAGAGAATATTTTGCACTTCAGGTACTCTTTTTCCCTTTTGTAGGTAAGTAGTGGTTGCTTGTTCGACATAAACGAAATAATAGAGAAAGTTTGAAGGAATAAAGTAAGTTAAAGGACAAGAAATTTTGATTCCTTGGAAGCTGAGAAAATGATTTAATTTGATGTTATCGGTGTACTTAACTTTGAAGACAACTAAAGATACCGCTTGAAAACATCAATATGAGGCATGATTTCATGTTCTTTTCCAATGCTCTCGGCTTTTAAGAGCTCAAATTTATTGATTTTTGGATTATTTTATTTGTTGTAGTCACCTCTAAAATTTCATGTATTTTTAATAAGTAGCTATCACTTTTTCTCAGATAATGATTGTGGAATACCTTGTCGTGAGAGATATTCAGTGTAGAAGGTAACCTACAGCTTTGCGTCTTCTGCCACTTCATACAGGAATGTATGGGAGAGCCAAATCCAAGGCAAACACTGGCAATTTTGTAGCCAGTTTTGAGAGTTTATATACCAGATTTGGCGCACACACGCAGATACATATATGTATATATACATATGGTATTACGTCATACATTATGTCATTTCCTGTTTCTGTGAGGTGATAAGAAATGACATAGTGCGTTTGGTACTGGTCTTTGACATCACTGAGATCTTTATCAAGTAATTTGTCACAGTCCGTGTAATATATCTTACCTGTACATATATACAGGTACAAACATACAAACGTACGTACATGTTTTTGTTTAATGTCATAGAGATGAAAATATGCCAGCCTTTTGGCGGCAACTGTTATCGATGGGTACAAGTCCCTATTCCTTATAAGATTACTGTCCCCACAATGATGATCAAAATTTTGAATATTCACATTGCGCCACCCAGTGAGATATTACTCTCAGTTGTGACGTCACACGACATCGCCTCATTGTATTTAGTAGGGGCAGTGGTTCTAGGTTGACACAAAAAACAAACAAGTGCCACCAAATTAACGTCAACCAGGAACACCACCATTTTCTTCTTTCTTGAGAGAAAATTAGCACTATTCTTTACTGTTTTTGAAAATACTGAACACCGTTAAATTTATCATGGAAAGAACGTTTATATAAATAGGTAAAATATTTAGGTACTTAAATTTCCAGTAAATTTCACTTTTCAGACGAAGAAAATCGTAACTTCGTGAAAAAAGAGTGACTCGTTGAAAACACAGTTTCGTAACTTTTTTTAAAACATTCCGTGCAATGTTACCTAATGATATTGCCAAGAATGAGGCATCATGTAATGCACATTTATTAAAAATTTTGTGAAGATAACTTTAGTTGAAGGTGAAAAAGAAAATGCAACGTGTCAATCTAGAAGCGCACTGCCTCTAGACTACCTCAACCACATATTCGTGTATTTTGTGATTTTCTCATGAACTGCACATACTCAATATCTTTGAATGCATACAGATATGATGTACGTATGCAACTGGTAAAAATTCTGAGGCACTTTATAATAAAGTTTCATGGCTTAAAATAATTTTATTATTTGACAATAAAATTCACTATACGAATCTCAACAGTACTTCATTTTCTGAAACAAATGAGCTTTTTAGGACATAATTACTCATCTTTGGATAGTTTTGAAATTTAGTACATGCGAACATCTGAAGTAGTACCTTCGGTTTATTTATAATCAAAAATCATAATTTTCGAGGAATCATAAAAGGAGCGAATTTCATTCAATCGACCTAAAATAACAGCTGATTTTCGCTGGAAGGGTTGCATCGAATTTGACGAAAGTTGTATGAAGTATTAAGAAGTTGTTTTAGTCGAAAACAATAAATTCCTACGTAACTTAATAGTCATTTTTTTGAAAACCGTTGAAACCCTGCAATTCGAACGGACCTTTAGTTAGTTGCGTCCGAGTTCTTTTGTCTTCAACAAGGTGTTCATTCAACCTAATTTACTAATTACTAGTACTTATTCGTTCGTATTTCAGCATCGAATAAGCACTACCTGTGGTTTTTCAAAAAATAACTTGTTTCTGGAAAAATCGAAGTGAGCCAATTTTGGACGCGCCGACAGTAATTTTCGTATTCGGTAAGTCGAAAATTGTCTCACCCTGTATATCGTTTGCCAAATTTGCGAACTCGTGTGCGATGTATTCGCACGAAGGTCACACTCGGACCGCGTGTAGTCTAAATTTTATACTGATAATTGTGATTGGTGTTTAAGTTGTCGTTTCATGTACAACATGAAACGAGTCGTTTACTTTGTATTTCCAGCGCCACAAATAGCGTATAAATTCCGAAAACAAACCTTCGATCCTTCACACAGTACACAGTAAAATTTTCTTGCAACAAGAGTGTTTCTGCGAGTTGACTTACCCACTTATATAACATTCATCATCTTTAAATTCGGGCAACGAGGACAATGGCTGCTTGCAACAAAATAGGATTCTTACTTTTGCTGGTCGTGTGCGCAATGGTGATCACCACCATCGAAGCGGACTTCTATGTTTCACCCTGCAACATTGTCTGCGATCGAACCTACCCTGAAAAAAACGAGTGCTGCAGAGCCCACAATTACGGCGGGTACTCCCGTTGTTCAAATGGATTTATGTATTGCCGTTAATGATCAGGTATCGTATGCACAGTATCTTCATTTATTGGTACAAACGGGTAGAAACAAAACTATCGCAGCCACATCCACTTGGAACGAAAATTATCTAAGCTCATCAAAAATAATACTGTATAACTTACACCCGGAGTTATATAATTTTTTTACATAGTTTGCTTGCAAAAAGGATATTAAAGTTAATCTCATCGAAGGGTCAGGGACGGGGATGATGAAAATTATCCGTTCCAGGAGAAAAGAAAACGATTGGTACCATTTTTTCATTTTGATCTAATGTGTGTCTGTGTGTGTGTAATTTTTACGAGAGATAGTTTTCATATTGGAGCAGGCCTGAAAAAAGCTTTTGCCTATCGATTAGTTAGATTCTGAGAAAACTGGAAAACAAAAAATTCCTGGGAGGGTCGTTTTTCCGGAATTCTGACAAAATGAAAAACAAATCGATCTGAAATTTTCACGATAGACTTTCCTTAGGTTGGTGCAAGTTTTTTAGAAGTTTGGTGCCTATTAATTCAGTAGTTTGCGAGAAAACTGGAGAAGAAAAATTTCTGGAAAAAATTTTGTGTTCACGGTTTTGAGAAAACTATCAAACAGATAAAGGTGAAATTTGTAATTAATTATCATGAAATGAAAAACATTCTGGGTACCAACCGACACTTCGCCTACTTTTACGATTTTAAAAAGATATTCACTCTCTGAAACTTAATAAAAATAATGGCCATAAATACATTAAAGGTAATATTTATGTCGGACACATCTTATTTTGAACAAGCTAAAACTGGCACATAGGTACCTCTACCTATAATGAGGGAGTAACCTTTAATTCGTCAAATGATCAGCTTAATGAACGAATTGGTCAATTTTTATGCGAGCAGTACAATAGTTACTTCCAACTTTACCCATTTTAATGAGGACATTAGTATTATCGAGGGTGATCATGAACTCGATGTGTTTTTACGAGTCATTTTCAGTCTGAATAATAATGTTTTGGTTTTCAATGTTATATACCAATCTATTGAATTTTTTCACAACATTAATAATATTATATCGAGTTACCGTTCATAATTTTACCCATCGAAAAATCTACTTCCTGTGCCCCCATCAGGTTTTTAATGACCTACCCTATTCCTGAGAATGATACACAAAAAAAAATGTTCTCAAAAACAATATAGAGGTTAAAATTTGCAATAAAAAATTTCTCATAAAAATATTTCATAAATGCCAGAGAAAGCTCACAATATAATGACTCGAAAATTGGCACATTGCTATAGGCGTACTAGAATGGATAAGACCAAGTCTCTTTTATGTATACTACATCAGTATGCTTTGTCAAGCAGATACACCTAACATATAATTATGTAATACATAGGAATAGAAATTTTTTTGAATTTTGTAAATGTAAGTGTGCGTGTGTGAGCGTATGTATGATTGCGTGTTTGTTTATTTGCAATACCATAACATCGGAGCCACCCAACACAATATTTTGAAATTTTCTGTACCTATTTCCGTTGAATCGAAGGAAGTTTTAAGTCAACTCGGAAGTCTTTAGCTTACCTAGTGGAGAAGTCATCGATTTTGTAAGCAGCTCAGACTAAAGTAATGTAGCAGGATTGCGGAGTATTGTATTTATAGATCATTGATTATACCTCAAAACAAGCAGAACTGTTCTATCCATATTTGTTTTGTCCAAAGGAAGGTTTTAAGTTAACTTGGAAGTCATTAGATCCGCAGGTGGAAAAGTTGTGAATTCTATAGCCTCACCCTGAAAAAAATTTTGATAATTTATTAGGGAAAAAAATTCTAATTAATGATTTGAATAAACCTAAAAAATTAATGATTCTATGGAACCTTCTTCCTGTTTTTGTTTTTCGATTCTAGAAATATGTACTGAGAGTTACAGTATTATTTCTCGTTTTATTTTGTAGGTGAGTACAACAAGCAGCTTGAACTGAGTGTTTCGAATAAATGCTTTTGGTATGAAATTTTTATTGCTTTACTAAACGACAAAACCTACCTACTGTAAGTAAGAGATAAATAGTTCATATCGATTTACTCCAGTATTTTCCAGTTTCTGCGGATGTTTAAGTACTGTGAACACATAAAAAAATTCTATCTGAGAACCAAGGAGTGTGCTTTTTCAATTCAGTGAAATTTCGATGGACCGTTCCTGGTTACATCGTTATCCAGGGTATCACACTCTTTTTTAGGGGTCCCAGTCCCTTTGTACACTAAAAACATGAAACGAAAAACAACCCATATCGTACCTACCTAAGTACCGCTTAAAAGTACACCAACGAAGGTGTTGAATACATGAAGGCTGTTCAAGTGTGGATCCAAAGAAAATGGCCAGCTGGAAAATTCCACAAAAGCCCATAACATTTCATATCCCCTATAATATTATTCTGTAGTCGACCGGTCCTTTTCTTTTTTGTTTACGGTGACCCAGGCGGCAACTACTCTTTTTTCCACCCCTCAAATCGGCCACTAAATATTAATAAATGCACCTAAAGTTTTACTTTAACAGATAGTATGGTTATTTTGCTTAAATTTCTTCAGAATACAGTCTTTAAGAACATGAGATGACCAAATTGCTTAGTATAATATCAAGATCAACTTTGCACAAAATTATCGAAAATCGACAAGCCATAAGATATAGAAAAAAATACTTTGACTACAGGCAGAAAGAATCGGAATATTCAATTATTTGAGAAATTTGACAGGTCAAAGAGAATACCTATTGACGCAGTGTTTTCTTCAAAATCAAAGCGCTGAAGATCCCCATCAATGGGCCAGTTTCGCAAAATAAAGTCTTTAAATGTGGTACCAAATCATAAGTGTCTGTATTTTCAGTTTCAGGTGTTGCAATGTTATCGGTTACTGCGGATCCCAATTTCGTAGTTGCAGAATTCTTGAAGATTATATATTTTTAGAAATTTAATCAGTTAATTTAACCATCACCGTTATTATATTCACCCATATTACACATTATTGCAATTTGCGTCGGAATTATTGAACTTCTTTCAACCTGAAGATCCTGTTTCACTTCTTGTTTCATTTGTTACCGTTGTGTTGATGAAACATACACACAGATATTGTCAATAAGGTTTTTCGCAGATTAATAATTGAGGGTACTTTACCCTAATTTTCCTCCTTTAAAGGCTCGTCCCTTTTGTCGATAGACGGATTCTCGGATCATTTCCAAGATTCACCTTAATAGTGCTTTACGCTTTCAACACATTTTCCATCGTCTGTAGGCAACACTAATACACATGATGCGCCCTATACTAAAATATACTACAGTTCGTGTTCCCAGTATACTGCAGATTCCTTTTACGAAGGCGAGTATGAAAGTACTAAGGTAAAACATTCATTAGCCAACATTATAAGGAACTATTCCCATATTTTTTGCAGTTATGCAGTCATTTTTTATTTATTTTTGTTCGAAATGGTACCTATACAAGCTCAGAAAACATCTCAGAATTAAATATATATATATATATATATATACTTTTTTGAAATTTTTCAGTCATCTCAAAAATTTTAAGATTTTTTTTCTCCTACCGGTCCAAAAAATCATTAGACGACACATCAAAAAACCCGTTCTTATTTACTGCCAAAGAAACACTGAAAAAAATAATAAAAATTAATTGTTTTGACCATTGGAAAGCATGGAAAATTATTTTAACATCTTTGTATTCCTTTTTTCCCCTTTCAGTTCTGAGATAAAAATAAATTCCCACAATAATAAACCCAGTTTTCCGACTTAAAAAAGCAGACTACTGTACACATTCCTCGTAGGGTTAACCGGTTTTGAGGTGAGAGCTGTCAAACATAGTGCCGTAGTTCATTTATATCAGACGGTGTATAGGTGAAAGTTTATTGTATGCAGATTTTGGGTGTTAATAAACTAATGGTCTTCCCCTTTTTTATTTATCGACATTGAACTTCAACATTGTGTGTGTGCGTGTGTGTGGATACACACACAAATACTTGCGATTGAAATTTTTTTCTAATTTTATAAAAATTTTTACCCTTAATGCGAGACCAGGCTGAACGGCTGTGAATTTTATCATTTCAGCAAATAGTGTCACAATTTAGCTGCGGACACATATCGAAAAACGTACCATTCTCATCGTTAAGGGCAAAAATTGGATTCAGATTAATAAGTAGATTTTCAAAGAAAATCTTCTTACTAAAAAATGCAAAAGAAAAGATACCTAGGTAAGAAAAAGGTCTGGGGTGACGGTTGAATTGTGGGGCGCAAATTGATACAAAACTAATCTGAAGGTGTTGACAGGAGATGAAGCCTCCTCGTAACGAATAATATGAGGACAAGTAATTTCTATGGAATTAATACTATTTTTTGTATTTTTTATCGCGACTGCTTCAGTTGAAATCGTTTCAAGTGTGCTTTTTGATCTTAATTATGTTGGCGTAGGTACCTGAAACAACAACAACAACAAAAAAGTGAATTTCAAAATAATACCTACCTACCTATGTGTATTATTATATTTAAGAAATATCGAGTATTTTCTATTACCTAACTTAATGCTATTTACTAAACTTGACAGTAAATTAAAATAATTCGGTACCTGCTCCACTGAAGGATCTTTTGAAACATCTCCATTTTTTGGAAATGCTGTAACCACCGAAGACAATAAGGAAATCAAAAATACGGACATTTTAAACAGTTAACTTACGAAGTACTGTATTAGCACTGCGTAAAGTATAGAATATAATATTTAGACGACTGTTTGTCAAACTCAGAATAGACGTTGTATTGTGATTCGTAGTAATTATTTATAATAACTCATAAGGTGGTGAAAAATATCTCTTCCCACTACTCGCCAAGATTACCTGATTGTTTTAATGAAGAAGGAGAAAAAAATTAACTTCAGATTCCAAAGGTCCCTACGTAATTCGTTTTTATCTTTTTACTCAGTTCGTTTTGAATGAGATATTAAAATGCACTATTATTTTTATCTCGAGAGAAGAACCGTAGATGGCGATGAGGAAAATTGTCCGTTTCACTGAAAAAGAAAATGCGATTGACAGAATCCTTCTATTTTGTTTTAATTTTGTATTGTGCATACAAAATAATAGTCGTTCTTTCGAAGTTATTCTTTTCAACTTTCTACTAAACTGAAACTGACACTAAAACTTCAAAGTACCATTCCTCGCCCTAAAACAGAACTAGCGTACGTCCGAAAACGAATTATTCAGGAGAGCCAAAATAAAGTTTTTATTTGTTGAAATTTTTCATTGAAATCAGTTTAGGGGTAATGGTTCATCGTAAGGTGTTAGAAAGCTATTTTTGAGCCATGTTTTTTCTCTGTTTGAAAAAAAAAAAAAAAAAAAAAAAAAGTAAATTTGCCATTATTAAGAGACTTATGATAAATGAATATTGGTATGATGTAAGAATATGAGCGCAGAATTATCTTAACTGACTTCAGTAAAAAGATGAAAAATTCTGGTGTAGAAATCTTTTTAAGATACAAAAGTTAAATTTAGACCAAAAGACTGCTTTATTATGTCTGCTGAAAATGTGGCACCATAGGTTAACTCTGTTACAGTCTAATTTTTTTATTCATAGTTAGTAGTAAAAGTTTCAGAAAGAAACTTTGTATTTTCTTTGATCTGGCCTAACGACCCCAAATGAGTGCCCTTTTCAAGTAGGTTCTCTTTAGAAAATATACTTATTACGCTTGGTGCGATATCAGCTCCCAGGGATGGCGGTGGGTACGTCATTCATTTCACGAATCTTTTTATACAATTTTCGTTTTGACCAGCAATATTTAATTTAACTTCCGTAACATTTAATAGAGGCCACCTGTTTGCGCCTTCGAAAACAATTACCTTCCTATTTGGAACAGAGTACAGACTATCTATACGTCATGTGGTACACAATGGTTGCCTATTTAGCGAGCAGAAATCATTGTTTTTCACTGTTACAGCACAATGTGCAAATATGGGCTATAGTCAAAGATATTGAATGTAGACGCATAGATACACATTCAATCCAAACCTCATACAGATAGCCCTAATGGTTGTCAAGATATCATGACTCAGTCATTTTACACATGAGTCATAATACAGCACTTGCCCTTAATCCTTACTGAAATTTTTGTAGACTGTGTAAGTATATGATAGTATGTTTGCTAAAGAAATTTTTGAAAAGTTTTTCACCTTTTTTTCCATGTCCTTGGCAAACTTATTTTCGATGAAAAATATGATCAGAAAATGGTAGTTGTCATTAATGACACGTGTATTTCCTTTTAGTAATATTAATACAATCACTGATTAACGAATGTAATAATTAATCAACTGATGCAAAATATTTCGTCGTTATCATAAAGAACGATGTCCATTTTTCTCACAGGTAATGATACCTATTAGGTTAAGTACAGAAGTTAATTATGATGAATATAAATTTAATTTTCTCAATCAAAATATGCGAATAAAAATGCACGTATATAGTGATTTATATTCATCGAGAGGGCACCTTGAAGTTTTCAACAGGTTTTCCAAAAAAAAAAACTGCTATTAAACTTAGTTTGATGGCGGAAGTTTGAGCTAAGGTTGGGGACACGTTTTTTACTTTCGGGTCAATATAAACTGAAAGACACCAATATCTTAGTTCAGTAGAACATCCAAGATTTCATCAAAGATCCCTCGGAGAGGATGCAATTTGTTTTTGGAAATTTCCTCACTGTGGTCCAAATCATTCAACTGAACCCTCCTCCTTCTTAACATTTTAAACATCAACCCCACCGCATTAGCATGAAAACCAGCGTGCTTAATACGCCTTATATCATAGCTCACCGATTCTCAACCTCGAGTATCCATTCGACGAAATTGCGAGGAAATTTTAGGAAGCAGGCCTGCCAGTCAGCCAACGAAAAAATCGAATGCTAAGTAACTCTAAGTGCAATGTTTTAAAATACATAATTATTTTATTTTATTGTTTTCAATACACTCATACAGATGAACTTTTTCTGAGATTGTGTTATTTTTAGGTTAAAACGAGTAGTTTTTTCGATGGAGGCCAGAAAATTAATTTTTTAAGACCGTTATGAGAAGGGTAAAAGAGGGAAAGTCACACTTAATAGCTAATAAGTTGAGAACAAATTAACCAATCAAAACCAAAACTGGTGGTAGATCTGGTCCTTGTATGAGAGGTAAGTACTGTTTGTACCAAATTTAGTGACTATTAAAAGAGAATTGCAACTTTTATTGAGATAAAATACTCCAACACCCACAAAGAATGAATTATGATACCAAAACAAACCAAATTTAGAATCATGATAGATATACTTTAGATTAATACCTGAACCTAATTTTGTGACTATAGCTTGAAAATTACTCCTTTTAGAGCCACTAATCTTTCAAAACTGCAATAAAATCGCTCTTGTCAGATGTACCGTAAAGCCTATTCGCATAAAAATTGGTAGGTACCTACTGTCGTTAACCTAAAGTACATAAGTGTACAAAAATTCAGCCTTATCCATAGAAAATTGCGACCAGTTCGCTGTTCAATAAAACATGCGTATAAACTAATCTATGCTCCTAATCCGGACCAAATACAATAGTGGTCTTTCTAAGATGGATCCGAATATGTGTTTCAAATTTCAAAACCATCTGATCAAAATTACGCCTGAAAATTTACACGACGCCAGAAGAGGTACATAAAAATTTTTTTTTTTTTTAAATAGTGCCAAAATTCTCAGAAAATCATTAGGTAAACGAAAAACGTACCCACTCCCACCCTTGGGTCCTAATACTCGGCAAAAATCTACTTACAAGACACTGTTATATGTTTTTATATAAGGTGATAAATGTCAGTTTTATTTTCAGGCCAATTCTATTAAAAGTTGATTCTTAGTTTCACTTTATGGTTTTTCATTAAAGTCGATATTCAGAAATAACCATAGGATTGGCCATGAAGGGCAGAAGGGCGTTTGTTTCCAAATTATTATTAATTTTTTGGGTATGTCCAGGTACAGTGAAAAATTTTTAATTTCACGAAATCTCAAAATAGAATTGGATAATCTGTAATGAAATGCTACCAAAGGGTGGTAGAATTACACAACATCTGCCTAAAAACTAATAAATACATAGTTGTAGCCACACCATGTAACCCACCAAGGCTGAAACACAAGGTATACTTGGAGGTAGAAAATTGTCAATACCCATTGCCTCGGATGCATGCAGAATTAAAAATTTAAGTTCAAAATGACTGAATTATTTTGAAATTTAGCATCTTTAACAAAGCATAAAACGCTGGAATTGTAAATTTACGTGGGAACTTGCGCTGCTTAAAATGTTAGACTTCCATAGATTATGAAATTTTTTAAATCCTGTATTTTTAGCGGAGTGTGTTCCAGAATTATAGGGCTAAAGTGTTATATCCTCATCTAACAGGTGGTAAGTAAATAGGTACGATAGTTCATATTGGACTGTTCACCTCTAAAACTAATAAAATGCTTCTCTACATCAACTCATCGATCTCCGGTTCTGTTTTGGGGTGAAAAATTGCAGGTACTTTGTAGTTTTAGCGCAGGTTTTATTGCAGTAAAATAACAAAAAGTAATAACTCCAAAAGAAAAATCATTATTTTATATTCATAATAGGTACAAAATTAGGTCAAAACGGGCATTTTTCATTGCAATGAAATTGATAATTTTTCTCATCCTTATCCATAGTCCTTCCTTCGAAATGAAATTAATATGATGCATTTTAATATTCCTTTTGCAACGAACCGGGTAAAAAGATAAAAATGAATTACGCAATGAGCTTTGTAATCTATAATTACTTTTTTTCCTCATTTTCATTATAAAAATCAGGTGATCTTGGTAGGTGGTAGGAGGGAGTATTCTGCGCTAGCTTATGAATTATTATAAATACCATAAATTATAAAGAAAATTTAATTCTCAGTTTGTCAAGCAGTCGCCAATATATAGCCTGTGCTTTATGAAGTTCCAATACAGTACCTGAGTTAATTATTTAAAATGTCTATATATTTGATTGTTTTATTGTGTTCTGTGGCTGTTGCATTTCCCCAAAGTGGAGATGTTTCAAAGTATTCTCCAGTGGAGCAGGTAAAAAATTCAATTATTGTTACGTTTGGTAGATAGCATTAGTGGAAAATACGCACTATTTCTTAAATATAATAACGTACATAGGTAGGTAGGTTTCATTTTGAAATTCACATTTTGAAATTCACTTTTTTTGTAGCTGTCGTTGTTTCGGGAACCTACGCCTACATAACCAACATCAAAAAGCACAACTTGAAACGATTTCAGCTGAAACAATTATGATAAAATTACTAAAAATAGTCCTAATTCGAGAGAAAGTACTTGTCTTCATATTTGTTACCATAAGAGGCCAAACCTCCTTCCAACCCCCTTCTGTTAGTTTTCTATCAATTTATACCTCGAGATTCAATCGTCAGCCCACAACTTTCTTCCAACTTTATTTTCTTTTTCATTCTTTAGTATGTTTTCTTCAAAAATCTACTTATTAATCTCAATCCGGTTTTGCCCCCGAGGTATGAGAATAGTATGTTTTTCAATATATGAACTAAGGAAAATTATGACATTATTTGATGATTTTATAAAATTATTAGCCATTCAACCGGGATTAAAAATTTTTATAAGATTAAAAACAAATTTCACTTGGAAACATTATTTGTACCCCCCACACGCACACAAAGACATACTCCACAAACAACAAACTTGGTGAACAAAAAGATGAACCCGAATAATCAATATTTGAGCCACATTTGTTTGTACCCTTAACGCATACACAGTCACATGAGTTATTTGTGAAAACATTTTTTAAAGCTAAATAATCCAAATTCTATCGGACAGATTTTCCAGTTTATTGATTTTATGTGAACAGAGGATCAGGACAAGTAATTTAGTAAATGATTTATTCAAATCTCTTCGCCAGCTCCGGAGCCAACTTGCGATATGAAAAACGATTTCACTCTTATATACTTATTTATATGTCCGTTTAAAAATTCCAAAAATTTTGACTGTAATTGTATCGGCATCCAATTTTCCTATGAATTATTTTCTATAACTTTGTACTGACATGTTGGTAACCTATTGTCTGAAAAAATACTTTCCAATCTGAGTTTAATATTTCTGACATCACCAATTTCGGAAATATTTTTCTCAAATTACAATTGATATTTTTTGCCAATATAAGTATCCAAGAGCCTGAAAACATTCAAAATTATTCCAGAATAAATTCAAAACAGCATAAAATGAAATAGCTCAATCTTAAAAATGCAGAAGATAATTTAACATTCTTATTTCTCACCTTTACTTTGATTTCTTTTCAACTCTTTTCTTTTGAAGTACTACTTTCTTTATTCTTTTCTTTTCTATTCCGTATTTGTTGGCAGTGGACTCCATTTTCTTTTCGTACTACTTTTTATTTATTTTCATTGCCAGAAGGAGTTGATGTTTTTTTAAGAAAGTCTCGCCAGTGAATCAAAATTTAGTCTTCTTCACTTCGAAATTTTCAGTTGTTCAGCTAGGTTGTGTTCCAGTCTTATAACTTCTTTTACGATGTAGATCTGTTGTTTCTTAGACATTCATGCACAGCAGTCTCTATTTTTCATCTATGTTTACAACAAGTAGCAAAATATTTTGGTTTGTGAAGTAAAGTCCGTTTGGCATTTCAAACTCTGTTAAATTTTCAATGTAATTAAGTCATCCTTTAATTTAGGCATGTTTTATTTTATTTTTCAGAGTGTATTTGTATTTAAAGTTGACAATATGTTGAAAATTCGGAAGTTTTTCTATAAGATTCATTAAAATACTTGTCTTCCTATATTATGACGACATTAATTCAGAAGGTTTATAGTAGGAGTTAGTGTTTTTCTTCTAACTTCTGGATGACGACCAATGTGAAAAATCCGAAGAGGTTTTTTCATTCTTTTCAGAATGTTCTGTTTTTGAATAGAACCATTGACAACCGCAGAATATTTCAATTACTGTTATTTGGTTTTGTCTTCAACTTTGGACACCATAATATACAGACAAAATTTTGAGTAAAACAGAAATAATTCCCAACACGTTTTACTTATGGAGTACTTTGTATTAAATTTTACACATTTATTTCTTTGTTTTCATTTTGAAATATTTAAAATCATATCCATTAATTCTGGAATATCCAAAATTGAGTAAGGAGGTATACTCAAGTGTGACAGCATTCACTCTGACATAAATAAAATGGAAAAAATGTGGTATTGATTTTATAGGTAGGTACGTAAATAAATATTCTTCACAGTCACGCTAATTACTTCCACCTATAAAATTTTGCACTCTTACGCCCAAAATTTTTATAGGCTACCTAAAAGGATTCCCGAAATTTTAAATTTGAAGGTCTAAACATCTAAGAATTTATATTGCTTTTCCCTCTTTGTTGATAAATTCTATATTGTTTCTATGAATTATTAATACATTTATTAAGATATAAGGACAATTATGAAATTCATCTTACTCCTCTTACTCCATTCTGTTCCACCATAAAAATTAAACAAAAACTATAGGGCAGAAGCTGCTCCACTAGAAAATTTAGGTTTCCAAAAGGTGAAAAAATAAGGACCAAGTAAAATTATTCCGAAGTTAGTACAGAAGATAGATCATAAATAATGAATGTGTTAAATTTTGCAGAGATTTAAAATTTATGTATTTTAGAGGCCAAAATCAAAATTAAATCGCACATATCGGATGTAGGTACTGATTGGTCATTTCGGACAAAACTTTATCGGGTATTGGTCCTACATAATACTAGATATTGTTCCAAATTTTATATCTATCGGTTAAAATTTAAACTTTTTAAATCCTAAATAAAATAAAAGTTGACGGTGCTGTAACACATTTTGGCCGATCTACAACACAATCAATACATCTGGTCTCTGACTTAGAACTGATTGGCTACTAACTAACAAAAATTGTTACTTGTACGGTGATAAAAAGAAAACATTATATATCTACTTAATAATATATAACTAAGTATATGTTATACATTAAGCAGGTAAATACTTAAATGAAATTACTCGCAAATATTACCAATCCAAAATTACAGTTCATTTAAAAAATTAAAAATGTCCAGCACAGCAATACTTCAATAGAGAACCCAATTTATCAATTTTTATTCATAATTGAAATAAAAAGACTTTAATTCCTAACACTTGAAAAAATTGTAACAAAAAATGCAGATAGTAATAGATACTAGTATCCATGGTTATCGATATTTGAGAAACACACCGATATATCGATATTTCATTGCTAGTTTCAGGTAAAAGAAAACTCATACGAAAACGCAGTATGACAATATTCATCCATAATTCATAAAAAAATAAATTCCAAAAACTTTAAAAAATTGTTGAGACCACCAATCCTTCTCCCCTCTCACTCCTGCGAACACACGATTACATAAAATTCATAATTTATTTATATCTATTCGCGGCTACACTGTTCTACCACTTCCGCCGCTCATTCGTTCATTTCCGTTAACATTCGTTTATCTCTCTTAAATGTACTTTGCTTAAATTATGTATCTTCTATGAAATAAACTCGCTTCTTGGACGGAATTTCACTTAAATCTTTCTTTCTTGTTACATCTCCTGTCCTCAACCTCTATATGGTAGCATTGCTCGGTAACAATCCTTGTACCTGAAAAAAATTTTAAAATAATTAAAATCTTTTATACTGTGAATTTTTCTAAGTCAAACTTTTAATATTTTTTCGTGAATAATTGTGTTTTTTAGTCATTTTTCGTAATTTTTATTTTCGTGTTGGGTAACAAAGTTCCAACTTATTTTTATTTCGAGTCATAATTTTTGTCTTCGAAAAATTTTTATTTGAGTGCTGTAAACGTTCAATGAGTTTCATCGTTTGCTGAATTGCATTTGCCCTGCTTGTGTATAATCCGGCCAAGTGTTCGAAAGTTCCAAGACTCGTCGATTACTCAACTGTTTGAGAGCCCTGCTTGTGTTACTCAAAAGTTGGTAAAGTCATTAGTGTCTGCCCTGCTTGTGTATGAACTAATTCGTCGTAGTCATCAAATTGGTAATAAATTGCCTTGAGCCATCAGAAATTGATCAGAAACCAACGTAAAAGCTTCAAAATCATCATCATCAAAACTGGTATTCATCACCTCAATCAAAGTTCATCATTTGGCATCAACGAAAACATCAAAATTCAACTTAAATACTCACTGAAGTACGTCCTCAACAACCGATGCACAGTTCAACCATCATTGTCCAGAGCATCGTATTTGTAAACTCTAGGAAGTGAACCTGAAAATCAAAAAATCACCTGTTAAAAAGGTATTAAATGAAAATTTTCCGCTGAAAACAGGTAATAAAAAATATATTTTTCGTAATTTTTTTCGCAATTTTTCGTAATTTGAGAATACCGTTATTTTCAAATAATTTTGGCATTTTCAAAATTTATCTAAGTACAAATTTCGGCAAGTTCATTGCAAAATTTTGCAGCCACTTTTGTCTTGGAGTGTACAACTCGTGACGTAAGCACGGCTTGTTTCGTTCTTTCGTTCGAACTTGTACATTAACCTTTGTTAAGTGCAACAAACCTACGAACTCTTATCTACGTCCATTGAATAAATACGTTGGCGTGGTTTGTAATTTCAAACCACCATTTTGTTGCAACTTGTAAATTTTTGCTGTTGCACAATTTTGTTGAAAATACTTTAACGATTTTTTTTCGAATTTATACTTAATATTTTTTTTTCTCGTTACTTCGAATATTTTAATTAATTTCAATCACACAATTCCTAATTTCGTTTAATTTATTACGAATATACGATATTTTTTTTAATTTCGAATTCTTTTTTCTCCATTTACAAATTTTTTTTTTCTGTATTGTGAATTATTTTTTTTCTCTCACATTACCTCAAGAATTATTTTACCTCTTTCTTATAACACATCTGGTGCTTAATTATTTCAAATCACCTGCAATAATTTTCATATTTTTTTATTTTTTTATTTCGTTTTGAACTATTTGTTTTGTTGGAATACAGAATTAGATCAAATTTTCCCCTGTTATCCAAAATTTTTTTTTAAATTTTTCTTTCCTAATTCTCTGGTCTGAAAGTAGCTAATTTCATTTCACCCTTATTTTTCTTTTATTTATCTCATTTTTCATTAATTATTTCTTTGAATATTGATTTCAATTACAAATCATCTTGGGTTGTATAAGTCTTGTTATTTTTTTTAATTTTTTTTTTAAAGGGAAGTGTCCAATCTCAACTTTAGCATGTGTTGTCTCTTGCCCAGTGTGGACCCACTCGGGAAACACACAAGGACAAACTAATATACTATCGTCATTAAAATACATTGTTTGGTTAACACAGGGATGGCAATCCTTTTCTTACGGCATTTGCTGGGGATTGATATCCGTAATATTTTTTTATTTTTATTTATTTTTAATTAATTAAAGTTCAGTCAATTCATTAATTATGAACACTGACAATAATGATCGAGTTTCGAACATCTTCCGTGGAAATGGCTATGAGGGATGGCGTGCAACTGTCATAAGCACCCTAATTGGTAAAGGCTGCCACTCCACAATTTTTCCTACTGCTCGTGAAACTAGTTATATCTACACCTCATCCGAAGAACACCTTACGTCTAACTGGCTTAAATTCTTTCAAACTCAGGAACGGGCAAAAGCCCACATTTTCAAAAGACTTGTCAAAAGAATTCTTCATCATGACAAAACTTGCGATGTTGTTTCTCAAATTTTCAAAATTTTGGATGCTCGATATAGAAACCAGACAGCTACTAACATCATGGTTTTAAAATCAAAATTTCAGTCCCTTCGCTTTGATCCTAGGAGAGGTACCATCCGTAGATTCTTGGAATATTTTTCGACTATTGTAGAAGAACTACGTGATGCTAATTACCCCCTATCAGAAGCAGATGAAATTGATCAATTAATGATGTCATTACCTGAAAAATTTGATACAGTCTTCTCTGAATTTTGTCAATTAGAAATAGAAAAACGAACTACTGTCAGACTTACAAAAATTATACTAGAAAAATGTGATCGTATTGAATACTCTAATAAAACGTTTCCTGTGTTTGATCAGCCTAAATCATCATACCAACCGATGAATAATAAAAGAAATTTTCGTAATTTCAGAAATAATAATAACTCCAATAACACAAACACAAATTATAATACAACTAGTTATCTTAACGATCACAAAAATAGTCAAACCAAATCAAATAGTTATCCTTCAAAAGATAACATTTCCCAAATGGATGTTACATGTTTTAGATGTAACAAAAAAGGACACATGTCCAGGACATGCCCTAATGAAACATCAACTACTAGTAACACTCCTCAACCCCCTAATCAGAACAGTAGCTCGAAATCCCAAAATTCCACAAACACGAACTCCCAAAATAAACCAAATGATAAATCCAATTTTTGTGTTAAATATTCTATGATGTTACATTCAAATCTTAGCCATTTAAGTTTTGATGACATCGGAGATGAATTTCAATGGCCCAAGCCCCCAACAGTATAAAAATCTGCCCCCCCCCCCAATAAACCAACTGCACATGATGTTATTAGACAATGGAGCAGATGACCACATGGTCAACGATCTTATAAAATTAAGAAACATACGCAAAGTCGACAATACTCGTAGAGCACTTTGTGCTAAAAAAAAGGTGTATTTGTAAACCCCACTCACGTTGGATCTATGTATGTCAATGTCTGCAATTCTAAAGCAGAATTTTCTACCATTCACTTAAAAGAAGTATATTATGATCCTGATTTGAGTCTTGATATTTGGTCAAGTGCTAAAATCATGGAGTCTGGAATCTTCAAAATCATAACTGATACTGATCATGCAGACATCATAAACAAACAAACAGGTGAAATCACAATAACCGCTCCAAAGAGAGGTTCCATGTATTACATAGATTATGAGATTGTTGAAGAAGATGAAGAATGAAAAGTCTATCAAGAGCTTGTGTGCATGCCTGTGCCTAATACGACATTAGATCAGGAAGATCATATAGATGATCAAAACCAAAATTTTGAGGAACAAATTGAGGCCAAAACTAGTAATCCACAACGAGAGCTGGAAAGCATTGACCAATCTCAAAATTTACAAGATACTGCAGTGGAAGCAGTCACTCAGGAGATTTATTCCGAATCAGAGGACGAATTAAATGGAGAGAGTGTCGGAATAAATAGAAAGCACAAGAAAAATATTAGTAAAACTAAAACACTTTGGCATAGAAGATTAGGTCATCTATGTGGCAAAAGCCTCAAAGCCTTATCTAAAGTAGTTGTAGGCATGCCCCAAAATTTGGTCTTTAAGGATGATCAATTTGCCAAATGTGAAATATGTATAAAAGCTAAATCTATCTGACTTGGTCATTCTGGTGTGAGAACTCGACCAACTAGGAGAATGGAAGTAATCTCATCAGACATCATGGGACCCTTTCAAGAAGCTTATAACGGAGAAAAATTTATTATAACATTCATTGACCACTATTCAAAATATACTCTTGCCTTCCCTATATTGAGAAAGTCACAGGCCTTTGATAAGTTTAAAGAGTATTATTTATCATTCAATACTAAATTCCCAAATGATCCCATCTCCACATTAAGAACAGATCAAGCAAAGGAATACTCCGATTCAAAAATGACACAATTCTGCTCCGAAAAGGGAATCACTTTAGATGATGGTGTGGCATATACCCCCGAACTAAATGCTATAGCCGAAAGGAAAAATAGAACCCTACTCGAAAGAGTTAGAGCTATATTATACAACGCCAAAATTGACTTTAAATTATGGTCCACAATAGTACTAGCTGCCCCCATATCATCAATAGAAGTCCAACCTGCGTCAATTTAGGAAACATTACCCCCTACATAAAATTATACGGGACCAAACCTGACATATCTAATCTTCGAGTTTTTGGTACTATTGCCTACAAACATGTTCCAATTGAACAAAGACAGCAATCAGCAGTCAAAGCCAAGAAGAATGAAGAGGAGCATCTCGACCCAAAATTCCTACCCCGAGCAATAAAAACCATTCTAATCAGATTTTCAAATGTAGGTTATCAGGTATTGGACCCCGTAAAAATGAAATCCTACAAATCCTGCGATGTTAAATTTGATGAGACGAAAACATTAGCCGAGTTTACCAGTAGACCAGAGGAATTACAAGTGAAACCCTTAGAAGAGGAAATAGAGGCAATCTATATGGTCAATGTACTAAAACAAGCCTCACTAGAAGACTCACAATTTATAGAAGATTGTATGCCTGTAAGCTTTAGTGATATTTATCAAAATCCTTTCAAGAAAGAGTGGCTAAAGGCTATCAATGATGAGCTGCAATCAATGTCAGACCTTCATGTGTGGAAAATAGTAGATCGTCCACCCAACGTTAAACCTATAGATACACGCTGGATATTCACGGCCAAAACCAATGAAAGAGGAATAATGTGCCCCAAAGCTAGACTCGTAGCTAAAGGTTTTATGGATTGATCCGAATACACCATGACAGAAACCTATGCACCTGTTGTGCAACTTTGGTTAATTAGGTGGATCTTATCCGTAACCAATCTATTAAACTTACAACTAGTTCAATATGATGTCAAAACAGCCTATCTTAACTCCAAAATCAAAAATGACATCTTCCTAAATATTCCCCTAGGTTGTAATGTCGATAAATCAAAATTGTTAAAACTCGAAAAATCCATCTACGGCTTAAAAACATCAAGTAAAAATTGGATTGAGTTACTGGATACTCACCTTTCAACATCCGATTTTACTAAATCCAAAATCGACAGATGCATCTACATACGTAAAGATGAATCAGATGGCATTGCCTTCATGATAATTTACGTGGATGACATCCTACTAGCAACCAATCGCCCCGAGTGGATTAATGAAATAACCACTCATTTCGAAACACGTTTCACGATGAAAGTCATAAATAATCCATCTCACTTTGTAGGTTTTGAAATAGAAAGAAATCGTGAATCACAAATTATAAAGCTCACACATAAACAACAAATCCAAAAGATTCTCCAAAAATTCAAATTATGTGATTCCAACCTTTCCAAAACGCCTATGGAGACAGGCTTAAAGTTGAGCAAATCTGACAGAATCGATAACAAAGAATATAGATCAATGATTGGCCCACTATTATATGTATCTAAAGGCACAAGGCCAGATATATCCTTTTCTGTTAATTACCTGTCAAGATTCCAAAATTGTTCTGATGACACCAAAAAGAATCATGTACGTCGTATCATCCTGTACTTAAAATCCACTATTGATCTTGCACTCGTCTATAGATCCAATTCTGAAGGCATATCTGCTTATGTCGATGCATCCTATGCCCCCGACATAGACGATCAACCTATAAATTTAACAGAATTAGAAAAAGGAAGATCTATAACTGGTTACTTAATTACCATGTATGGTGACCTTGTAAATTGGGGTGTTCATCGCCAAAACATTCATGCTTCATCATCCACAGCAGCTGAATTAATTGCTCTTCACGATTCTTTTGAGGATATTGAACTTGCTTGGCTCCTCAGCCGTGAATTCTTCTCAATTGACACTCCTGTAACAGTATATGAAGATAACATTTCAGTCATACATGTCATTTCTGGAGGAGGCCAAAAACATCTTCGAGCTCTCATGATCAAATGTTATGGACTTGCCCAAGCCTATAACGATAAAATCTTCACATTCAAACAAATAGCTACCGAAGACCAATTAGCTGACTTACTCACAAAAGCCTTACCCAGTAAGCAGCACATTTCTCTAGCCCATAAAATCCTAGAATCCCCAAGTCTTGATCCATAAAATGTCATATCCAATATCAGAACCACACCTGTAACACCACGAAACAAAATATTTCACATTAATAAATTTAAAAAATTTTCAATTTCAAATAAATCTACCTTACCTATACTTACCTTGTTTACTGCATGCTATTAACCTTAATACCTAATAAAAAAAAAAAAAAAAAAAAATGCATGTTACTATATTTAATCTACCTTATATATATATATATATTAAATACTCAAAATATGTACTTACCATACTCGTCCAATTTAGTTACCATTTTATTTTATTTTTATATACACACAATTTCACCATTTTTATACATTTTTTTTCCAATTCATGTTAATTTTTTTTTTTATAATAATGTAATTAAATATAACAACTCATAAATTTAAAAAAAAAAAAAAAAAACATTTTTACAACACCCGCAGTTGTGATTGGATCAAAAGATTGTAGGGTGTGTTGAGACCACCAATCCTTCTCCCCTCTCACTCCTGCGAACACACGATTACATAAAATACATAATTTATTTATATCTATTCGCGGCTACACTGTTCAACCACTTCCGCCGCTCATTCGTTCATTTCCATTAACATTCGTTTATCTCTCTTAAATGTACTTTGCTTAAATTATGTATCTTCTATGAAATACACTCGCTTCTTGGACGGAACTTCACTTAAATCTTTCTTTCTTGTTACATCTCCGGTCCTCATCCTCTATAAAAATGTGTCGATAGTAATCGATATTTGTGTCAATAATAATCTTTTCTCTACATATTATAAAATACTATGGAATAAAAACTGTTGGAAAAACTATCACTTGAGAACCACGGGACGGATTTGCATGAGATTTTTGATAAAAAATTATTTTATTCCAAGAAAGGTTCACTGCCATTAAGGTAGTCCGTAGCACCCCTAAGGGGAAAGTTGTCAGTTTCTACCATAAGTGAAAATAAAAAATGAACAAAACATTTTTTAACCTAACGAAGATCCACGTCTAAAATTTTTAGAGAAAGCTTTAGATTTTTCAAATATGTTCACAGCTCAAAGTTTTTCAGTTTTCATTTTTCATAACTTACACTACAAACATAACCATAACTGAGGACTAACAAGGAGCGGCCAAAGAGGGGTTTTCTTAATTCAACCCCGCATGACCCAAAAAAAAATAAAAACAAAAACAAAGTGAGTATCAAGTAATCTCACGTATTATTTCTAATTACTAATAGGTAATGCAACCATAACAGGTCTGCGGCTGCGAATCAACCATCATAAAATTTATTTTCAGAAAAACCTCGTTTAATATTTTAATAAGTGTATAAAACATTTAATTTCTAATTAACACGTTCCATTTTCATTTTCATACTTACTAAAATAATTTTTCTTACGAAGAGGAAGAGGTTAATATCTGAGAAGGAAATCTTTTGAAAAAATCTCATGGTACGACTTTCAGGGTACTCATAAAATAAAATAAAAATTCGAACTTACACTTCAGTCGCAAAAAACAAAAAATGCCCCCTTGAGGAAATCTTACGGCCGGCCCTGGGAATAACTTTCAAAAGAACATGCATGTCCAGAACCAGAACTTTTATGTGAAACTTTCAAACATGCTAAATACAACTCCTTATTGTTTGAGTTTTCACTTCTGATCAGAACTCACACCACAAACATAAAATAGAACCGAGAACAAAATTCCAACAGAATAGGACCACTAATTAAAATTTTATTTGGAAACTTTCTAATTTACAGTTTACCTCTTCGAGTTTTTTGAGTTTTCACTTCCCAGAACTCATACTACAACTCTAAGAACAGAACTGGGAACTAATTTTCAGATGAACAGATACGAAAAAAATAAAATAAAACCATCTCCGGGAATTTACATAAAAACATAAGCCATTACACTCCGATGAATTAACAGAAGAAAATGGTTGCTTTTAGTGAATAAGATGTATAGGTAACATGGCTAATAATATTTTCGAATAAATTTTCGTATAGGTTATAAAACGAAAAACGTACCCAGCCCACCAACAGTTTATTTCTTTCTATTGAAATTAAAATATAGATTTTCGTAAAAGACCTAAGTAAAATTGCATTGAAAACTGGAGTTTGGTAGGCGTACACTTACTTCCATTTCAAAAAGTTATTAATCGTTTAACAATCTTTTTGCATTTTTCAGCCAATAAAAAATGGAATCGACATTTTTACCCAAAAATTTATTCAAACTATGTACAAAAGAGCAAGTCCGAACAGTAACGTGTTGTTCTCACCCATAAATGTGTACAATGTATTATCCATGTTGATGTTGGGAACTGATGGTGACAGTCGAAGAGAATTAGCTTCGGTTTTGAATTTTCCTAGCGAGGACGACGAAACGTAAGTAAATACATTCACCAAATTTAGTAACTATAAATTGCTAAAATTTCACTTCCTACCCAAGTCAGTTTATTGATTCTTGAACCTTACCATTATTTCGTTCCTATTTAAGGTTTTTACGGGCTCATAAAAACTTAGGAGAACTACTCAAATCACTGCAAATCACGAAAAGTGAGCCATGCCTATCTTCTGGAAATACTGTCAATTGTACCATCGAAGATGTTTCCCTCGCCAATGGAATGTTTTTGAATAAAGAATATGCAGTTTTGCCATCGTACGCAAAAGAACTAAAATCCTATTACAGCGGTGCAATAGAAAATGTTGACTTTAGAAATCAGCCCAAAGAGGCGACGGACCAAATTAACAAGTAAGAATAAACGATGAAATATGAATGCAAGAAATAACTGCTAGAAAAAAAATATATATACGAGTATGATTTGTCCCTATACTTCAAGTGAAATGCTCCAACTTTTCCTGTTTGAATTGTTGCACCACCTAATACCTACATTTTGGTATTATATATCCAGCGAATTTGTGCGAAATGTAAGTAAATGCATCAAACAAAGTTCATATTTTCGCGAATTTATTCGCGATAGGTAAATCTTGTGAATCATTAAAAGAATAATATCATAAAATTTGAATTTTCTCGACTTCGAAAAGTTCAAGCAAATGCTTTAACGTAAATTTATTATTATTTTTACTCGGAAAGAATATAGCATACTGAAAAAATAAGTACCTATGTAGGTATGCAGGATTATTCAGTTTCGCAAGCGTTATATAAAATGTTCATTTGGTGTGGTTGAATACCTGCTACTAAACTGAGGAGAAGCCACAAAATTATACATATAAACTGGCGCTAAAGCAGAAAAAGTTTCTATTAGGAAATGAGGAATAAAAAAAAAAGAAAAAGAAAAAATGACGGACATTGGCGCAGTGAACGTGGATTTAGGCAATGGTGCGAGTGAAAGTTATTTATGTGCAGCACTTCTCTTCTCTTAGTTATATTTATTTGCTCCAAATAAGATAATTTTTTCAGTACGAATAAAATTTAATAATGCACGAATAGGTAGGTGTTGAGTATTGACGAAAAAATTATCAGACAAAAATCCTTTCATAATTTGAAAAACACATCTCTAGATTTTTATAGCTGTACTGTAGGATGATATAATTTTCAAGAACCTATCACAACTTCTCCAGATTCAGCTTACGGTACAAGGTATTAATAGTTAATTAAATGATGTGGTGGTTGAGAAATGATGCTTATTTTCAATGTTCAGAAAGCTTGCTTGTGTTTGGGGTGAGTTGGAGTGTAAGATGTGTTTTCTAATGAAAAGAGAGTGTTGAAATCCTTGAACAAATTGATAAAGATGTTCGTAGGGATTGCGCCCAAAAGCAGTATCAGATCTAAATGCGAAAATGCAAGAAAAAATAAAAAAGAAGTTGGAAGTTGAATCTTGTTAAGATACAATCACACCGAATCACCGACCTTGATGAAGGTAATTTAAAACAGAAGATTTGTCAAGAAGATAATGGAATTTCAAATTTTTGGGTAAATCGAACAGCTTCCACAAAGTTCTAGTGCTATACCTATATTTAATTTAATACCTTTCCAAATCGAATGAAAGTAGGTACCTAAATAAGTGGCTGAATTACTTCAAAAAACGTCGGGTAAAAATGGAAACTTTTTTGGGGTAGTAAACCATAAATTCATTTTTTAATGGCATACAATGGGAGATTATTCTCTCCCTACAGGAATTTTACGAGTACTATCTCACAAGCACAGTATGTACCTAAAACTTCAATTTTGATACAGATGGGTTAGTGAGAAGACTCGGCAACTGATTAATAAATTATTCGAAGATACACTTAGTGATGACACTCGAATGTTGCTAGCAGCTTCGGTACACTTCAGTGCTAATTGGGAACAGTCAACCTTCAAGAAGGCTCTAATTAAGTAAATGCATTATTTACATACGCTCATTTATTACTTCATTATTATTTCAAATTAATTACCTATAGGTAAGAATCTCTAAATTATTATATTTGTGCGAATTTAGAAAGAAATTCATGGTTAAAGCGAATGAAGAAGTCCATGTGGAATACATGCATAACTCTGGTGGGCAAGTGCTCCATTATGACAACCACCAATCATCATTCAGCGCCATTTCTCTTCCATACAAAGGTCAAGATTACGCCACTCTTTTTGTCCTGCCAAAGGAGGAAAACAGCATAGACACGCTATCACAAACATTTTCGATGGAGGATCTCCAAACAATTTTGAGGGAAGCTCGCCATCAATTCGTTGATTACAGAATTCCACGCACCAACATCGAATGGAGCAACGATTTGGTCGAACCATTAAAATCGCTAAATTTGACCAACATCTTCGTCAACGTCGATTTGTCAAAAATGATCTCCAAATTGTCAGAATCATTGTCTGTGTCTCAAGTGAAGCATGCCACAACAATGAAAATGGACCAGCATGGCACAGTGGCCACTGCTGTAACTGCAGTCAACGTAGAAGTGACGTCAATTAATCCAATTGCACAAACCAAATTCCACGTTAACAAACCATATTTGTTATTTATTTATCATAAACAGTCGTCCATTGTTCTATTTTCGGCATTAATTCGTAATCCGAGTAGCCATTAAGTTGAACAAATAAAAATTCATTCAGACTTTGATTCATTTAAAAAGTATCAAATCTTCAAGAACATAATTAAATGAAATAAATAATTATATCTTAGGTAATGCTGGTCACGCACACTTCAGCTAAGCTACATTCAAAATATTCCTGTGCTGCGTCCTGTAACCTTGTTACAGCAGAACAGCACACAGAGGTTGAAACTAGACTGCTGCTACGTAGGGAAACTAACAAACCCACGATACAGACTTACGCAATTATCAGTCAATGCCACTCTATGAAGGGGGGTGTGTGAACCAGTAGAGAGGTGCACTTCAATCATGTCGGTGTAATCATTTCTGTATGTTGCTGGCATGGGAAATTGAGCTGAAAACCTCCAGAATAAAGTAGTGGCGATGCTACTAAATGGCTACGACGCTGTCAATGGCCTGTGAAGGTGAGGAGCCTGTAGGTTCATGTCCTCACAAGCACATTTTCAATGTAGCTCAGTTACATTTGTAACGATAATATTGTGATGGATATATCGCTCAAATAAAACATTCAACACAAAATGTAAGGTTGTATATTATAAAAATATACAGTTAAAGTACAAAATGAGATTGAAGTATAACCACCAAAACATTGTCTTTTATTAGGCCAGAGTTATGGATGATTTGTGTTGAAGGAAAAGGAAGGAAATTATATTCAAGGTATAAGGATGTGATGAATTTGTAACTATACATAATTTGTGAGAACAGATTGGAGAGACCTATTGTCAAAAAAAGTATATTGAAGGAATTGCTGATATAGAATAAATAGGTATATATAGGAGTATTTTGTAGACAGAAATATGTCGTATTCTAGGAATTTAGGAATGGTGAGAACATTGTTTGAAAGTGTTGAAATAAATGATGAGTGTTTGAAAATGTACTTTTTAGGAATAGGCGAATATTTGATTGTACTTCTAATTTTATGAAATATGTTAATTAAGCATAAGTACATCATGATACATATATATTGTGACAACATTTTATGTTCATTTACATTTAAATTTTGGAAAATTGTGGATTTTGGCACAGCTGTAATCATCTGTGATGCATGAATCACAATTGCTGAGGGACATTTCTAACATAGCTTCTCTGAAGCGTGAGACAGGCCTAAATATAAAATATCATTCATGGGGTTTTGGTGGGTACCATTATTTCTTGTAAACTAATAGAGCAGTCTGCCAGAGAAGAATTGAAGAAAGTTCATCAGACTGACTTATAATTCGATTCGTTGAATTTTTTTCAAAGTCCTTATCATTAAAAATTAATCATCAACGGTATGTAAATAAAATTGGCATCTATGTATTAAGTGGTTTTGTAGTTGTATAATAGAGAATTTAGAATTACATCAAAATTACCTGCCACATTCTTTCAAATTGTGGCATCGGTTTGTTTGGCACCATAATTAATTTATATTAATTCAAAGAAGATAAAATAAATTTTCTGCTTCGTGAGTAAGTTATCCATAATTATTTAAATTATAAAATTTTTGGCAGGGGGATGTGGGGGCCATTGTGGGTAACAGCCAAACAGTCAGGCATGTTTAGAGTTTTACCAGTTTTAAAATTTAAAACCTACTCTTATAACAATTATAACTGAAGTGGGAGTCACTGATTTAGTCAGCAACATTCTAATTTCTTGTTAATAAGAAAAGAACAAGTCACGCCTACAATAAAGGAATTTTTAAAACATTTTGAGATTCTTTTTTAAAAGCTTGTTAGAATTTTATTTTAAAATTTTCATAACTTTTGAAGAACTACTTTTCTGAAGCGAATAACTGCTCTAGTAGGTACGTATGAGAAAACTTAAAATATACTGACTAATGGCTGATGTGCACTGTGGCTTTTCACGCCACACTTCATACATGCACACAAACACACGTTTGTAAATAAATACGTATGTACCTATCCCGATGAGCCATTAATTAACGCATCATGCTTTATTTGTAACCACGACAAATGATAAGGTAGACGAGAACACTTGTTTAGCGGTGTGACATAATCGGGGGTGAGACATTTAGTCATGGTTCAGTTAATGACGAATTACTCGCAAAAATCAACAAGAAACTTGTAGGTTAGGTATGATTTAACACGCAATGCACCCAATTGGCCAAAATTTTGGTGGTATGTGTCATCGACGGGAGCAAGCCCCTAATCTTCACCTATAGGGTGACATACTTACAGTGTTCTTTCGCGAGGTTTCATGTTCACCTAAAGCATCGGCTGAGATGAAAGTAAACCAAAGTTAATTATTGTAAAATTTTATCACAATTTTTGAAGACAAGAATGGTGAACATATAAATGAATGTTTTACGCAGTTTTATGATAAGAAATTAGGTAGTGAACTGAATAATCTTTCGATTATTCATTGAGTGTGTGGAGATATAGCAAAGTACCTATTCACAAAGCGGCTATGAAAATGAGTGTCTTTCAAGATTGTGATCGTTTTCATGATGAGAGTTTTCATTTATCATATCTTAAAAACTTTTTTTCTTATTTTTTGGGAATTAATCAAATTCTAAAAATATTAGGCTTTTTGAAAACCTGAAAAATGTAGACAGAAAAATTTTTAAATTATCAAAGAGCAAATAATCAGAATGTTAAGCTGCCATTCCATGTTGCTTGAACAATTACGTAAGGCTCTTCGATCCTATCATCTACAGTTTCGGATAAGTAACCTGAAATATTGTTGAATACCTATTTTCTCTAAATCACTGTTTCAAGTAGTTACTTACTATAGCATCTTCAGACTGCACTCCACTACTGTTTACTAATAATTTATTCCCACTAATATGTCATGTTACTAGGTACATATGTTTATAATAATTATGTTGATTCTGTTTGAGTATAATGAAATCTAAGACCATCTGGAGGAGATCAATATTTTGATAGCACTGGCGGAAGCAGTGGTTAGGAAATGAAAAAAGTTTGTTTTTAAACATTTGCAGAATTTTCAAAGGAGATTTAGTGCCGTGAATACTCGTCAGGATACTACCCCCAATACATCAATTCTAAAAACGCTGAACATTTCTCCAGGAATCCACGCGTTGAAGTTTTGCCTCCTGAACGAATTCATTGCTAGAGGAAGTGCGACTATATATTCAGCTAAGGAATAATGAAAGATTTTTAAAAGCTGGAAATTGACGATAAAATTTATTGTAGACCTTCACGATGAAAATAGTCATCTTAAATCGAGGCTGGAATATAATGGCTCTGTTTTTGGTGTTTTATTTGTGACTAGCAAAGCCTACTTCTGAAAAATGATGAGGCCTATTTTGGAATCGAGTGTAACCGAAAATTATGAGGTTTCTGTGGTATGATTTTTAGTATCCGATATCAAAATAATTTTTTTTTTCATGTAATTTCTTTGAAAAATATAATTAGGTAGGTATTGCATTAGGTATAGGTGCAATAGTCGGACACTGCGAGAAGTATCGATTCTGAGTCGTAGATAACAAATGTGTCTGTCACTCAGATTCTTCTGCATAAGATACCAATTTACATAATTATATACATTTACATTTTACACATTTTGGAAAATTTTAGTAATCTTTTACGGTTCATGTTAATGAAACTTGAGATGGTGTTGGCAGCTTTCATGGCCTACACATTAAACATTTGGGAAAAAATATCTAAAATTTGTTGTGTGGATTTAGATGAATATGCTTTGAAAGTTCTGCAAGCATACCATGTTGTTATATCGATAAGCCCTGTACATCGAAAGACATTCGCCTGAATTTTCTATGATAGAAACATGAAGGACTAGATTAGTAGTAATTGACTTTGAGTAAAATCATTGGACAGGTTTTTGAATGATAGACAATTCAAAATCTGACATTTTTGGAAAATATGCACATGCCCAGTGCTGGATCAAGGAAAAAATGAGGAAATTTTCCTTCAAACGCTCAAAAAGAAGAAAAGAAACTCTAGCACAGCAAGCAACGCTGGAATATGTCAGTTTTCTCAATAGAAAAAAAAAAAAAACAACTAAGTAAATAAATAATTGAATACCTGTATTGTGGGGATAACCGACCTGTATGAGGTATAGTGGCTCACACCCCTCGACGATAATTGTCGCTGACAGGTTGGCTTATTATTTGTCTACACAGACATTAAACAAAATAGTACACACTTGTACATTTGTATATTCTTACCCGTACATACATACAGGAAAGATGACATTCAGCATTCGTGCCATGACTAATCAATAGATAAAGATCTCGGTGATGTCACAGAATGGTAGTAAATGTCTTACATCATTTCTTATCAGTTACTAATAAGGAACAGCATAATTAGATAATGTAATATCATACGTATATGTGTCTGTGTCTTGGTGCCAAAATCCCACGCATAAACTCACAAAATGGACTACGAAATCGCCAGTGTTCACCCAGATTTTGGCTACCCCATACATAAGTACAAACTGGCAAAACGCACAAATAGCTGTTGGCTATCTTCTTGTTGAGAATTCTCTTCACCACAAGGCATTCTACCTATATATTTCAGGAAAATGAATTTTGGGAAACTTAATAAATGATTGCTTGTTGAATAAAATAACAGCAAAAGTGCTTTGATAACAATTTTTTTTTTATAGAATATTTTTTCTCTTTCATCTATAATTTAAGATTTCTGAAATCATTTTTATGCAAGAAATTTCAAGTTGATTTAAAAAACATATTTTTCAATTTGTTGAAATTAAGTATCACAATAAAATGGAAATATGAAAACTATTTTAAAGAATATTGGGTATAAATATTACGTTTAAAATGAAGTGTCAAGGAAATTCATAATGAAGTGAAAGAACGAATTGTATTATGAACTTGTAAAACATGTACGCAATTTGTCAAATGACTAGAGAGAATCTAGTGCTGCTACTTGGCAATAATTCCCTAACACCTACATACATCTGCCCGAATCAATAGTTAACCAAGTGCACTGATACAAAAATATAAAGAAAAACATAATTTCGTTAGATTCAGATATATACCTATGCATAGCCTAATATATCTGTAAAACTGGTCATGTGATAGCGTTATAGGGGTGCGTTGACAACTTTTTGTATTACTCAGACAGAGATGAAATAATTACGTCATCAATAGATTTGTGTCACATTGATGCCACAAAATGCGTTATTTTTTGTAGTCACATTTTGTGTCACACTTTGCAGATGGGGATCTTTTATGCCCCAAAAGTCAAACATAATACGATGTAATAAACGAACCATACCAATGACGGTTTTCTGAGCTCTGTGATTATTAGATACATTTTTTTTTTTTTAACCACTCTTATAACATTTCGATCAGTAAGCTATTTTTCATACTTTTTGCAATGTGAATAAAAATGTGAAAAAATTACAATACCGTAATTTTATTCTTAATGCGTCTATCACAAAGTGACTCGATGTAATTAGAAAAAATAATTCTTCAGAGGAAATTTTTTCCTTGTCAATCAGACACTTTTTCTTTTTTCGGTAATAAATGAAGTCTCAACGATGTTCTATCGCGAAATACAATACACCAACAATCCCCTTTCCCAAATCAACCGCTGACATAAAAATAGTCAAAATTAATTGATAGAAAAATGATCAAAATTTTTAAAAAATGAAATAAATAAAAAGGAGGAGTACCATAAAAATTAGTTTACCTAAAAGTGACATGTGTTTTAGATAAGGCGATTGTACAATGATTTGGTGAAGAACCTAAGATACCCAATATGTTTCCCAAAAACTGATAAAGCTGTCATGAAAACGAATCCATTGAAGATGGTGATGGTTTTCATAGTCTCGTTTCGTTTTTCATATATATTATTAATTTGAAAATGGTTGCCTATGATATTAGTTCAAAAAGTAGGCCATCAAAATTCACACGAGTATCAGTCACCTACTTTGCACGCGTGTCACACATTATTTTTTTCATCCCCTTAAAAAAAAGGAACAATTTTTTTTTTTATTATTCATAACCAAATAAGAGGCTAATAATTTTACTTTTTTCAACCAAACCATCTCCCCACCCATCTTACATACCAATCAGAGAATAAAATTTTATTTCGTTGCGCAAGGTTGGCTGCAGTATTGGTATATTTTAAAATCGCAATAGTCAAGTAGAATAAAAGCTTATACAAAATGACTCAAAAATATTCTCTTAGAACCAAATAATTAAATTAATAATTAATTAATTCAGAAAAAACAAAAAATCTGAAAGAGTAGGAAAATGTAGTCGAGCGTGTAAGAATGTGATCGATCCGTAAGAGAAAGTAAACTCAGAAGTGCACGTAGGCCCAATGATATTTCTTCGCGTTGCACTGAAATTTGCTACTTTTTGTTCGGTCAACGGGCATTAAAAAAAAACATATTTTTCAGCTGAGTGTTGTAAAAGAAATTTTGCTTACTAGGCTACCAGATAAATTTTATATAATTATCTACACGAATTGCTAAATTCCTAAAAAGTCCGAATTGTTAAAATTTCAAAATCTACTGTTCCGAATGTTATTTAAAAGTTAAACATATATAAACTCTTGGATCCAATCATTTTGTTCGGGATCAATAAACTTTTTTGAACTGTTGAACATGTTTTTCATATTCGACTAGATGTTGGTGTAATCTATTGTGGGCTCCCCCCCCCCGACCCTCCTGCGCACAACGCAATGCGCAGGAGTAGTTAATAGGCACTGACGCTGAGGTAGTTGCGGCAGTATGAGCTCTGACTTGCGTGAGAGATCATCATTTATTTTGTTGTCCCTTGGATGTTAAACCAATTTATAATGTTAAGGAACTATTAGCCCACTACATGGTAGCAGGAGCAAGTAGTTAATCCTTAGCTAAAATGAATTTGTCTTTGAGAAAAGACATTTTTAATAATTATTTCGTTTTGCCTTTGAAAAAAGACATAGAAAAGAAAAAATTAATTACAAGCTTCCACTAAAATCGGATTATTCATATAATTCGTTAAACTCTCGAAAATCTTAGGTAAAATAATATTTTTTCCCTCTGATAATTTCAACACATTAGCATCTTAAAACGTGCTTTTGGACTATTTAAATTAATCTATCTTCCCACCTAGTGAGAAATAGTTCTCAATTTTAGGCTAACAAATAAATTTTTGTATAAAAATTTATTTTTTTACGCCGCCCCCAGAGTTAGTGAGAAAATAATTCGTTTTTATTTCCTCTGCTAAACTAATTCTGGACAAAAAAATTACTTCTTTGTATTTCACAAAGAAATACTTTTTTTGCCGCCACCAGTGGTGAGAAGAAACTTACAATTAATTTCATTTGCTTCGCCCAGCAAATATTAGTCGTGAGATATTGAAACGGCTGAGTAAAATATTTGCTGCAATACTTTGTCGTTAAAATAATTTGCTAACGCCGAGCGCAGAGATAAAATACGTAAAAAACCTCTGAATCAGATACTTTGCTTCAAACAAAACAAAGAAATCAAAATCAAAAAAAAATATGCATACGTTGTTCTATTCCTGTGAATACGACTTTGTTGACTCGTATTCACAGTAGCCAACGATTCAAGGCCATTATTGGCAACCAATTTGTGCATTTACTTACACGAAAATCAGAAAAATATGACGTAGTGATGCGTATGAAATACACACCACTACAAACACAAATATGCTATGTAGCCACCCTACCAGCACGGCTATACATGTACTGGGTAACTTACACATACAGAAACGCAACACGAGCATTAAACTACAGCAACTGCGCATGAGCATCCTATTGTAGTAAGACACAGTAACCATTTTGTTGAACCCGTCCTCACGTTTTCAACCCGTTTTCACGCCGCTGAATTACTGTGCTCCTTATTAATTGTTTGTTCTCGTATTTTTTTTTATGCTAATTATTGTAATTAACATTTTTTTGCGTTTATTTTGTGTGTGCTTTCTCGTTGCCGAAAATTACAAACCTGTGTGATCTTTTTTACGCGCTTTATCTTCGTTTTTTCGCCACCATCAATTTTTTGTTCGAAATTTGCGACATCTTTTATTTTTAAACACATGAAAATTTTATATGGTGTAGTGGCCCAATACTCACTCACCATACATACATTATTATGTAAATTAATTCACCTGCACACCCTCGGCCAAGAATCTTGACCACGTGACCTGCATCCAATTTGGTGAGTTTTTAATTATTCTTATAATCCAATGTGTCATTGAATTATGTAGCCATTACGCGTATTTTGAATGTTAGAAATTCAATCAGTATTTCTTCATTACGCTGAATTTTTTAATTTTTTGTCTCTTTAACTAGTAGGAAAAAATTTCTTTACTCTCTTACAATTAGGTTAGTTAGCGCAGACTCCAAAATTACGATAGCTTCAAGATTTTTTCAAAACTATAATCATATTTTACGATTGAGAACATTTTTCTTAGTGCTCTTCTTAAATTTATGACCATTTCATACGATCGTGTTTATTTTCGTAAAATACTTCGTAATATTTAAAACCTACGATGTTTTCAAATTCGTTAGGCCCCTAACAAGGTCTTCTGATATTTTTTCATATAGTAATTTTGCCTTTTCAATAAGACAAAAGATGTCGCATTTTTATTTTATCGATTTACGTATGTTTCTTCGACTAAATTAATAATTTTCTCATACGATAATACGCCTATGTTCGTATAATGCGATGTTGACCTTGAACTGATCGAAAAGTCAGCTCAAGAAATCGATTCCTTCTTATACTTAGAATAAAAATTTTTATTCTACGGTTTTGAACTATTCATAATAAAGATCGTAGGACACGTACATTTTAATAAAATTCGTCATTTTATTATTGAATTTTTATCATGCAAAATTACACGTTTGCAGATCTTCTGCATATATCGCTTCTACAACGGAACCTAAGTGTTTTTCCCCTTAGATTCACGTTATTATTTCTATTATATGATTGATATTTTCATTACGTAAATATTATATATATACATTTGTCATTTATTATCGTTGTAGGCCTATTAATACGACCTTCAAAAAACATAAATTTGATTCTGTTTTCATGAACCAAATGGGTACCGAAGCAGCCTAAACTGTTTCGTGTTACAAAAACCCCTTTTAAAATTTATTAGAAATTAATTTTCCTAATATTTTCGTCTTCAAAATTGCTCGGAAACTTCCGAACAATTATCGAATTTAAGAACACATGTTTTTCGTTGTTTTTTATTATTCTTCTTTACTCTTTCTTTCGTAACGATCGAATTGTAGTACTGCATCCATACGCGTACAGAATTACGTACGTTTATCTCTACACGTGATTGAAGTTGACCCATTGACCTATATTTAATTAGGCCAATGATCCTTTATATAGGATGTCACCACCTTATCAAAAAAAAAAAATTTTTTTTCTTTTCTTCCCCAGATTTTTTTGGAGATTAAAAGGTTGTATTTATTCGTCTGTCTAGCTACATATATTATACACGAAAAAACTTTTTCTATTTTTGAAAAATTTTTTGTGTTTGTGTTTGTCTATCAACAGCTCTTACGAATAAATATACGACAATATGTCAGACAACCAAAACATGGATGTCGATCCAAATCTAATCGTTGCTGATCAGGGTGCTGACCAACAACAGCGACCACCAGTTCCTTTGGAACCAGCTGTTCACATTCTTCCAGTGACTCAGGGAACTGAGCCACGAGAACAATCATCTCAACCAGCTGCTGCGGACAATCCACCCCCTGCCGATGATTGACAAGGAGACTCTTGGAGTTCGCAACAGCCACGCCAACGCTCGCCATCATCTTCTTCGGGTGAATGTTATTCCGGTGATACGGATGATAACATCTCCGTTCACTCGAAGAATTCAACAACTTTTATTGGCTTTTACCAAGCAAGCATATGGGAAGCCAATGATTACATTGAAGAACTGGAGAAACTTCTACAAAGTACAAAGTTAAGAGCTGACAAAGCTCTTAGTAAGTTGATGGCCATCGTGAAGATGATCAAAGAACTCCAAAAGCCGCCAACTGGAGTTACGATGGAAAATCTAATGTTGGCGAAAAAGAAAATTCGTCAATTATACGAAATTGAAGGCGAGATAAAACAACGCTTCAAGACGCCTAAGCCAATGCAAATTGACTTAGAGCAACAACAACAACAACTATCTTCCAATCCTGCAGTAGCTCGACAGCATAATGCCAAAGCAGTACAGCAGGACCTCGACAGACGGGCCGAGGAGGAGAGGCGTGCCGCTGAAAAAGCTCGAGCCGAGGAAGCTCGACTCGAGGAAATTGCAATTCAGAAGGCTGTCGCGGAGAATCTTCACGCCATCGAGAAGATCTCGAACAAGGAGTCTGAGTTGGAACTCGCCAATCGTGATCTCCAAAATCTGAAGATCCATATAGAGAATCGCTTCGGCATTCATTATAGCGAGTTCCAACAAAAACACCTTGTAATTTCGAACTTGCCCCCTGTTGGACAAGGTATAAATTTTAATATTAATTCTGATAATTCACTTTCTCAGAAACGTAATAATGTAGATGAATTAATTGATGATACTATGGCTCCGCCTACAAAAAGGCATCAACCAGAACCAATGGTAATATCACTGGTTCATTCATCTATTCTCTTGCTGCGACCCCTCCAGCTTTGTTTACTATTCCTTCCGCTACTACCGCCTTGGTACCAGATAATCAGATACCATCGCCTCATACAAATAGCAGCGATAAAAACATTTTTAAATTAATTTTTCGAATTTGGGAAATTGACCCTTCGGAATCATTAGAATCAGCTTCTATGAATCTGAAGGCACCTAAATTTTATTTGAACAAATGGGATGGTGATTTAATTACCTATCCTGGCTTTCTAAATGGCCTCAAAAAATACATACATTTACGTACGGATATAGCCATCCCCCAAAAAATTCATTTACTTCAAGGTGCCCTGCCGAAAGAAATTTCTGACAGGATTAATCATCTTTCTCCGGACGATATTGGGTACGTCATGAGAGTAAAATATTTGCATGACCACTATGGCGATCTCAGTAAATTAAGGGAGAAACTTTGGTATAAAGTTACTGCCTTTCCCAATTCTGACAACACCCTTCCTTCAATTCAAGATAGGATGGATGGACTTGCAGTCTTGATCGATCAATATCGACAAGCTACTGAAATAGTTGATGAAGAACAGCTATTTAACATTGCTGTAAAAAAGTTTCCTCCTTGATCTTATATGAATAATTTAAAATCCAGTCAGCGAAATGTTAATAATTTATTCTCGGCTATCAGGGAGTTTATAAAAATTCATGAGTTAGTTGAATTGAAAGTCAATCCAACCAATAAATCTCAAGAACAAACCCCCGGAACTGAAAAAGCCAACAATCAAAATTTTAACAAACGAAATAAGCCTAAAGGCAATCAACTTTTTTCTGTACATTCTGTTACCAAAGAAGATACAAGAACTTTTTCAAGAGGAAAGGCTAAACCCAATCCCAGAAATTGAAAAAGCAAGAAATGGACCAATAGGCCGACGAGAAATGCTAAATCATTTTTTGTTGCAGGTTCGTCGAAATCTGGCCCTGAGATTCCGGACCAGAGTCAAAATCATCAGCAGGATGCCCAGGCTCCCGGGACACCTCGCCAAAGACGTGCCCTATCTAAGACGATAATGAAGATGGACCCGTACCCCAATTTGGACTGTATTTTCTGTCTGAATGGGCGTCACTGGTCACATCTTTGTTGTCATCCTAGGTACAACACACTCCAGGCACGCGTAAAGGCGTACCAGGTGCGCAACTTATGTTTTAAATGTGGAACTCCGCATGGGTATGGGACTTGTCCCATGCCCCCGCCGAAGTGCTGCCGATGGTTCAACTGCCTGTCGACAGAGCACCACACCAATTTATGCCCCAATGCTCCGTATCCGTTGAACATTGCGAAGGCGCAAGGATGGGTTGAAGCTTTGCAAGACCGAAAGGCCGCTTCTTCACCTTACAAAAGTGAGAATGAAACCAATCCTTCAAATATTGAAGAATCTCACAATTCAACATCAATTTCTCAAAATCCTCCCCTGTTTCAGGAGATGATGAATAAATCGAGTCGCCACCCAAACGTGACGCTTGAGTTGACGCAGGAGCAGCGCCAAGGCCTACTTCAAAACAGTGAGTCGATTAATTTCAATACGATTAATTATACAGTCTTTCTTTTTAGGCTTTGAATCGTATGCTCATTCTTCAAATTTAGACAAACCCATAAAAATTTGTGGATTTTTCGATAGCAGCAGTCTTCGCACATATATTGTGCAAAGATACGCGTTTCACAACCTTAAGCTTAAACCTTCTGGTAAAGAAATTTTAACGCTTATGGGTGTGGAAAATTTAAATACAAGCAAGATTACATCTTACTTGGTTCATTTTGATCTTTTGCTCCCTGATGGAACAAAAGTACCTATTAAAGCAAGTACTTTAAGTAGTATTTCGCATAATTTAAAACAACCAAATATTAAAACTTTTAAAGCATTGTTCCCACAATGTAAAAATATTAATTTTTCGACACTTTCTCAGGAGCATACGATTCACCTTTTAGTAGGTAATGATCTTATGTGGTCTTTTGTGGAGAGTGTTTGTACAATTTTGTGAAGAACATGGCTAATTAATATGCCATTTGGCCATATGTTAGGTGGAGTTTTAGTCCCACCTGATGAAAGTGACCTTTTTACGCCAGTATTCTTGACGTCACCGCAAACTGTTGAAAATCTTTGGAGGCTCGATGTTTTAGGTATAGAGTCTCATAATTTCAGTCAAGTTGAAGCTGAGGCTGAAGCTTTATGATTGTTTTACAAAGATGTTAAATTAGTTAACAACAGATATCAAATTTGGTGGTATATAAAAACTATCCCCCACCTTTGGAGGATCATTTTAATCTTTCGATCAAGAAACTTGAACACCAATTGCCAAAATTATGACAATCTCAAGAACTCTTTGAAAAGTATACCCAATATTTTGAAACTCTCATTGAATTACAAATGATTGAGAAAGTGGATCCTCGAAGTAAGCCTGAGTTAATCCATTACACGCCCCACAAAGGCATCTTGGACTTAACTAAGAGCACTTCACTCCGAGTAGTTTTCGATGGATCCGCCAAACCTAAAAACAGCAGCCATTTGTTAAATGACTGTATGTTCAAAGGCTCAAACCTATTACCGGATTTGTTGAAGATTTTGATGACTTTTCAAAAAGATAAAATTGGCATAATCGCCAACATTCGTAAAGCTTTTCATCAGATTCAACTTCACCCCGATGATAGGGATGTATGTTGTTTTATCTGGGTAAAGGATCCTTTTAAACCTTTGTCCAGAGATAATATAATTATTTATAGATTCCAAAGAGTACCCTTTGGAATTATCACTGCTCCTTTTTTATTAGCAGCGATTTTATTACATCATTACCAACAAGTTGATCCTGAATTCAGTAAAAAGTTTGCAGATCACATTTATGTTGATAATTTAGTTACTTCCCTCCCTACATACGAGGAAGGTTTACAAATTTATAAGCGTTCTAATGACATAATAGATGCCATTTCCATGGAACTCGCTCAATGGGGCACGAATGATGAAGCCTTGAAAAAAGACTTCGAACCTTCGAAAGCTCTAGATAAACCAATTATTAAAGTTTTAGGCCTTGTTTGGGATATGGTTAAGGACATTGTGTATATGCCCCCAGTAACCACTCAAACAACAATTTGGTCTAAACGTTCATTTTTACCAGCAATGTCTTCCTTTTATGACCCCATGGGTTGGTTCTCGCCAGCCTTTATACCATCAAGGATATTTATTAAACACCTATGGTTAGAAAATTATAAATGGGATGAACCTATTTCACCGCAGCTTCAGAAGTTAGCTACGGTACTTATCAAAGACCTTCATCAAGCTACAAATTATTGTTTTCGGAGGCAAATCTACCGTGGAACTTATAATCCAAACGATTGCAAGCTCCATGTCTTTGTAGACGCTTCACAAACTGCCTATGGGATGGCTGCTTATCTACGTTTTAAGAATGCGGAGTCTGGTACAGCATTGCTACGTTACCTCATAGGCAAGAAGAGAGTCGTGCCTATGAAATCAATTACTATTCCAAAATTGGAGTTGATCGCAGCACTCATCGGTGCACGTGCTATATGAACTGCTCGTAAAGCCATGGATTTGAACAACTGCCCAACTTTTTTATGGTCGGACAGTAAGTGTGTTCTAACCTGGTTGACGGAACGTAAAATTCAACCCCACTTTGTTTCTAATAGGCTCAATGAAATAAAAAATATCCCTAATGTTCAATATCGTTATGTGCCATCAGCAGATAATCCCGCTGATGTAGGTTCTAAAGGAGCCACTGTCAAAGACATGCTTCAATCTCTTTGGTGGACAGGTCCAGCCTGGTTATATTCAGACTACCAATCCTGGCCACCGACTGATCTCCATATCATAGAATCGTTACTAGATTTGACACATTAAGAAATTTCTACGCCAGTTTTCTGTACTTTACGACAATCTTTGGGAAATTTGAAAAAATTTTCTGAAACTTTTCGTGAGAGCTCAGATTCGATTTTTGATAATCATCGCACTGCGAAGATGAGAAGAATCGAGAACTCTCGCAAAAAACAATGTCCTACATTCCTTTTAGAACCTAAATCGAATGCTTGTAAACTACAAGTGCCAGTTTGTCCAGCTGACACAGATCGTAGTCAGGACCCATCTCGTTGTAATAAAACTGACTTTGAAGGTGTACCTCCAGCAGGCCCTCCAAAGGATGATCCTTATTATAAAACTCCGTGGTTGAGCTTTATACATCCACCTTTAAATTCTCCTTACAATATTCAAATTGAAAAATTTAATTCACTTAATAAACTTCTAAAGACATTTTATATGTGCCTTTTTGCTATACGACTTTTTTGTACAAAAAGACTACGTAGAACGCGGTCTGTAGCACCTTACACCGTGTTACCCAAAATCTTTCAATTCGGATTGATGGCTTTCATCTATTCCAATCAAAAGAAACATTTCAAAGAACTCTTTGATGTGTTGGAAAAATTAGGACCACAGAGTTTTGTGACCTATTAAAAATTTCATATTGAACTTGATGAATCGGGTTTGCTCCGGTTACGGAACTATATAGCAAAATGGCATCATTCGGATGATATTTTATCACCTACCCTTTTGCATCCTGATTCCCACATGACTAAGTTAATTCTGCTTGAAACGCATTTGAATAATAGCCATGCTGGACCCAAATTTACGATAGCTTCGTTTCGACGAAACTATTTTGTACCCCATCCATCTAAATTACTTCCAAAAGTATTGAAAAATTCTTGTAGGGAATGTAAAAGGTCTAACAATAAGCCTTACCATCAACCGACCCATTCGGCGATGCCAAACTTTCGTTTAGTACCATTTACACACCCGTTTACCTACACAGGTGTGGATTTTTTGGTCCTTTTCAAGTTTTTGATGAGTTCCTACCTAAAAAGAAAAGACAGATGAAAGCTCTGACTTCACCTGTTAAAAAGAAATGGATACTTATATTTACTTTCCTTTCAACTAGGGCAGTATATTTTATTTCGGTTTCATCTCTAACTACAGGCGAAATATGGACAGCGTTTATCACATTCTTCGCTGATCGTGGGACACCTAAGTTATTGTTTTCCGATAATGCTGCCCAGTTCCATCTCATCTCTACGTATTTGCCAAAATTTTGGTCTACCTTTAATTCCAAATATACGGTAGCAGATAAGTTAAATGAAAAAGGCATTGAGTGGCAGTTTACTCCACCCAAAGCATCTTGGTATGGTGCCCCGTATGAACGTTTAATCGAAGTTTTCAAACAATCCTTTTATCACGTTGTTGGACATCATCCTGTGCATCAGCACAATTTCCAGGCAGCCTTGAAAAATATTCAGGTAATGATCAATGAAAGACCATTATGCCCTGCTGCAGATGAAGCTGAACAGTTAACTTTAACTCCAGCCCATTTCCTGCACGCAAATTTTAGAACTTTTACACTTGATCTTGATTCAGAGCTGGCTGAAATTACGCCAACTTCGAAACAACTCCAAACTTTATGGAGAATAGACCAAGAGTATATTCACAAGCTTTGGGTAGCTTGGAAAAGATATTATCTAATACACTTGAGAGATACTCCTCCCAAGGGTGTACCTAACGCCTATCGTACTTCTCCCTTTAAGCCAGAAGTAGGTGACTTGGTCCACGCATTAGATTTTATTAATAAACCAGGTGTCTACAAAATTGCTAAAATTGTAGAACTTGAGAAATCCAGTGATGGAGAAATCCAATATGCTAGAATTGAACTCCCGAGCAAGATACTGACCTCACGGCCACTAAAGTACCTTGCGCTTTTGGAGCTCAATTGCTCGAAACCAATGGTTACCAATTATGTTCCACCTAAGTAGAGCCTTATTCTAAAAGACTTCACAACCTATGCTAAAGTGGACTATGTTAAACTTGATTGTTCTACATACTTCCGACCCTAACTGTCTTCAGGGGGCAGTCAAAACGATGGTCTGAGGCCCAGGTGACCTCTAACTTAGCTTTTTTTGACACCCACTGCTGTCGTCGAGCACTTTTCACGAAAGAATGCGGACAGTAGGTGACAGTGCATGCATGCAACTTATCTTAGATTTAATTATCTAAGTGACTGAGATTTAACTACCTCAGTTAATTAGAATTCGCTAATTTCCTTTCTTATCCTTTCAGAAAATGAATTTTATGGCCATTAGATTCATATGTCTCTCCTCCGTTGCATTAGCAGTTCGCCATCCTGAAGCCAAAGTATTTTTGACTCAGTAGTTATACTTTATTAATTTCTTTACTTTAGCATATATAAGTTTGTTTTGTTTTGTTTTGTAATTTTTTATTATACATTTCATATAAACTTGTTGTGTCGACCAATTTTTTCTTTCAGATTAATTTTGTTTTGAAGGGACCTCCGAAGGCCCCTTCTTGGTACACCGCCCCCAGTGTTGTGGCTCCGCCCCGACCCTCCTGCGCACAACGCAATGCGCAGTAGTGGTTAATAGACACTGACGCTGAGGTAGTTGCGGCAGTATGAGCTCTGACTTGCGTGAGAGATCATCATTTATTTTGTTGTCCCTTGGACGTTAAACCAATTTATAATGTTAAGGAACTATTAGCCCACTACATAATCAAGCACTTGATAGTCATCTGTTAAACCTCCACTTGATCAAAGGTAAAAAGATTATTTGGAATATATTATCTCAATGCATGCAATATACTTAACAAGCGATTATCCTTTCATCAAATTTTTATTTATTTTTTTTAGCAAGTTGGAAAACCTGTAATTTATAATTTTTATGAATCTAAGATTAGCATTCACCTGGGATCAACAATTACAAACATAAAAAAGTTGAAAAATGGCATTATGGTTACAAAAAAGTCACTTAGTAGATACCTACTACAAATATGTGGCCATTGGTACTCTCATAGTTTCGTTTTTCGGTTTTATTTCGACGAAAAGTTTCTTAAAAGAATTTGATATTTTTTTTGCAAAGTTTATTGTAAAATTTTCACATTTGTAAAAAGACTGCACGCATAGTTAAGGAAAGAAATTTCGGACCATGGGGGCGGAATGAATTGACGTGTCTTGGAAGTGCCATATGCAGGATTTACTGCTGAAGATGGTTTGCAAACTGAGAAAACAAAAAAAAATTTTTTGGAAGTTTTTTCTGTTTCAGAATATGTATTTTAATGTTTTTTTTTCAGGCTTGGAGGGAAGTTAACGACCACAGCCTACTACTCGAAAATTTCTATTTATTTCAGGATTTGGGCTATTCCGGGCTTCTTGAAAAAGTCCAAGCACTGTGGGTTTGATACCTTTCCCCCTCATTAAGTATATCATTATGAGTAAAATTTAAGAATTTCGACGATAATAAAAATCCTTCAAGCTTTCTAAAGATTACTAATAGAGTTTAGGTACTTTTTGATAATATGGTATCAACGAATAATATTCGTACATGGTGTGATCTGCAAGCACTCGCACATAATTTACTGACGAGTTGACTCCGAATCTTGACAGTTGTTCGTTAAAAAACTGATATAGGTATAGATAATCATTCTTCATTGCAATCGATAACCAGAATGTACAGACTTGGGCGTTATCATATCAACTTATGGTACACCATTGAAAAGGATTTAAAAATTCATTAAACAACAATATTTTCCTTGTTTTGTTTACTTCCTTTAAATGGGTGTCGGGTAAGCGGCCATTTCACTCAGTACTGGAGGACATACTTTGATATCGAAGGGCGGGGAGGAGTTTGCCGATATTCTGTTGGCGATGGTTTATCAGAATGAATTTTGCAGTTCCGTAATGGAGCACCAATAGCGAAACATAATATCCACAGTAATTTGGGAGTCGGAAATTCGCTGGTGGTTGGTCTCGTTTTGATTGGGTAGCATATGTTGTCTAGACAAAAATAGTGGCAATGAAATGCAGTTTTTATTGTCGACTAGCAGCTGACGTTGAAGTAAAGTTATACATAGCCAACAGTCATCCCTTGTTCTATGTAGTACCTATATCCATTCTCACATTACTTATCTAAATTAGGTACTTTGAATTGAAACTTTTCTTAAAACAATGCCGCTTATCGGTGTGTTCTGTTTTGTGTCATTGATGAGCTCAGCGTTTTCCCAAAACGATTACAAGTTCGAATATAAAAGGCTTTAGTCAAAGGTATTCAATGCAGACGTATCGATACACATTCAGTCCAAACCTCATACAGGAAGCCTTAATAATTGCCAGAGTACCAATCCTAATTCAGTCATTTTACACATGTGTCATAATACACCACTTGCCCTACTCCTTACTGAAATAGTTGTAGACTAAGACGTATATTGCAGTACATAGGTTTGCTCAAAATATTTTTGAAAAATTTTTCACCTTTTTATCCATGTTCTTATCAAACTTATTTTCGATGAAAAATATGATCAGAAAATGGTAGCTGTCATTAATGACACGTGTATTTCCTTTTTGGTAATATTAATACAATCACTGTTTAACGAATGTGGTAATCAATCAACTGATGCGAAATATTTCGTCATTATCATAAAGAACGACGTCCATTTTTCTCACAGTTAATTATGATAAGTATAAATTTAATCCTCTCGATTAAAATATGCAAATAACAATGCATGGATATCGTAATTTCTATTTATCGAGAGAGGAATTTGACTTTTCACATTGGAAATGTTTAACCTGAGGTAGATAGTAAAAATATGACGCCATATGCAACAAAAAATAAAAAAAAAAAAAAAACAAAGTTTGCAACAAAAAGTGAGAAAAATGTGCGAACCTCCACGAAAAAAATTGCATAAATGTATATCCTATACATTCAAAATGAAATGTTCCAAATCAAGAGGTTTTTGAAATAGGCTACCAGGTACATACAAATATAAAAATTAGGTAATCCATTTTTGAGCACCATCACATAGTATAGTAAGCCTAACAAAAAGTGAAAACAAAGTTCACAAAAAAATCATAATTACAAAATACTTTCAAGTGGGGATGATGTTTATTTAAGAAGATGCGAAAATTAAATACAAAAATCATTTTCAATGTATCCTCGACTGCGCAAGAAATGCAAATCGCGTAAATTTTAACAGCTTTTCCAAAAAAGAAACTGCTATTAAACGCACTTTGACGGTGGAAATTTTAGTAAGGTTGTGGTTACGTTTCTTAATTTTTGGTTAATATAAACTGAATGATACGAATATATCAGTTCAGTAGAACATTCAAGATTTCATCAAATGTCCCTGGGAGAGGATATAATTTGTTTTTGGAAACTCCCCCGCAATATTGTGAAACCCACCGAGTTTAGTACACCGAATATCATAGTCCACCGATCCTCAACCTGGAGTATCTATGCGGCAAAATTAGAAAAGAATTTTTGGAGGTAGTCCTGCAAGCCAGCTAATGAAAAAAACAATCGTCAAGTAACTGTAAGTGCAAACGTTTAAAATACATATTTTATTATTTTTAATGCCCCGATACAAATGTTGAATTTCATTCCAATCTCTAAAGAATTACGCTATGACTACTTAGCTAACAGCAATTAGCAGAAACGAAATATTTTGTTTGCCTGTTTGGTGTTGAAAGCAAATTTACATTGGTATAAAGTTATTGTTGCTACTTGGTGCTTGTTAGATGTTATGTAGACGTAGCCTTATGTATAAATCCTTCAATTTGTTGATAATATCATATGTGGGTATCTATCACTACAGGTAATAAACGTACAAGCTGGCTGAAATTAATTCGTTGGTCAAAATGATTTTGACAATATTTTTCCTGTAAATTATTTCACCAATATTTTCCCATATATTCGATGCACATGCAACACTACACCTACCAGATACCCAACCATTCTACTTCACCAACGTTAATGAAACGTGTCATCATTCTAAGCCATCAAATGGACATCCGGTCACTGCACATGTGCAGTAGGTCTTTTTTTCATCTGTTTTTGACGTCGTCACAGATGCACATTAAGTCAGTAGATTTAATAAATCTGTTTTACCATCTTCTTCACTTCTAAAGTTTCAGTCGAATGGTAAGGTTGTCTTCCTACTCTAATGTTACTGTCCTGTCAGATGTACGATGTAGTCTTCTGGTAACATTTCTTCAGGATTACAATTATGCTTTTACTTTGGTACTAATGTTTTGGGAAGTGAAGTCCATTTGGTTTTTAAAACCCTGCTGAACTCTCAATCTTAATCAAAGTCCTATACAGTATTTTTTCTTTATATTCTCCAAAGTGAATTTTAAAGTTATCGACATATTAAAGTTTCTGAAGGTTCATAGTAAGGTTCTTTAAAATGTTACAAGTGACAACATTAATTCTGGAAGAATAATGAAGATTATTGTCTATCTTCAAGTCTATTTAAATAGCAACCAATGTCTGAAGTCCCAGTAGGCTTTTACTCTTCATAGAATAGTTCTTTTTTTTTAATCCGACTACTCTTCTAACTATTGGTTATTAACTTTCATACAGCTCCACTCTACCACAACTGAGAAAGGTATGCGTAGGAACAGTGTGTTAGAACATTAATACAGATTTGCAAAATAGTCGTTATCACGACTATTACAACATTCTTAATTCTGAAGGTATGGTATGATTAAGTTTGCCTATCTTTTCTGGCTATTAAAATATAAATCTGATTTATGGTTCGTGTAACCAGAGTATCATGCAGAATAGTCTGAATGTACAGTAGGTCTATTTTGACAACAAAAAGAAAATTGATATCAGTTTTACTGATATAGGAGGTAGTTACATTTATTTTATTTTATTACATATGTAACGTAAATTGTGTCATTTCTCCCTTCCTCACTTCATCCTCTCATTTGAGTCCATCGCAGTTTGTAAGTTTTCTTAAAGTAATAGACTTGTCATGTTACATCATTTCCATGTGTTTTCTTTTATTATACATATTTTTGGTTTCTACGTTCCATTCTTGGCTGCCAACACTTTAATTAACCTCTGGCAGAGTCTGTTCCCATTTCACTTGATTAAATTGTGCTGCATTATTACTTCTTATCATCTCTACATTTTAGATGGTTTATTCCCCGTTTGACTCTATGTAGCAAAATTTATATTTTGGATCATATGACATCAAAAATTACCATTTTTGGAAAGATTTGGCTCCCTATTGTCCAAACCTTTAGGTCTTTGAACACCTTATGCATACTAGATAATATATCCTCCCACGGAAATATATTTGGAGCTGATGATGACATCAGAATCATACAACTCTTGTTATCTGATTTTATAGTCACCTTTGGACACAATGACACCTAAAGGGAAGTGGTATTTTAGTTGTTTTGCAACAATCATGTTCAGATTGTGCATGCAGACTCATAGACATGCCTACCAAGATGTTTAGATATGATTGAACTTCAAACTTTCAATGATGTCACATAACTTTAAGAACATTTGTTGAGGGTGAGTAGTTGGATGGCAGGAGGGACTCCCAAGTTGGAATCGCATTTAATACATAATTTTTGAAATTTACTTGTTTATTTTTTTTTTAAACAAAAGAGGCACATGTCTATGCTTTCATATAAGGTGCCAAATAAGAGTTTTATTTTTAGACAAGCTCAGTTTAACTTTAAGGCTTTACTTTAAGGTTGATTTTCAGAAGTTACCATGAGGTTAGCCATGAAAGGCAGAGGGTCTCTTGTACCCAAATTATTTATTTATTTTTTTTATATTGCTATGTACAGTGAAAAACTTTGAAGTTCACAAAATCTCAAATAGAATCGGATAAATTATAATGAAATATTCACAAACGGTGATAAATTACACAAATTCTACCTAAAAACTAATAAATAGTTGAAGCCACACCTTGTTGCCCACCATGGCTGAAACACAAGGTATATGTGGAGGTAGAAAATTGTCATTACCCAATGCCACTGTTGCATGCAGAATTAAAAATTTCAAATCAAAAAGAATAAAAATAATTCTTAAATTTTGTATAATTAGCAAAGAATAAAACTCTAGGGTTCTAAATTTGTAAGGGAACTTGCTCTGTTATAAATGTTATACCTCTATGAATTATGACAGTTTTGAAATAGTATATTTTTAGTGGAGTGTGTTCAAGAATAATGAAATTCTGATATAGCTTATAGGGCTGTAATGTTACATCCTAACCTAGTAAGTAAGAGGTAGGTAGGTATAATAGAACATATTGGACTGTTCACCTTGTTAGCTAAAAAAATGCTTCTTTTCATTAACTTACCAATAATAGAATTTGTGAATCATTAGGTATCACTTTAAAAATTTTTTCTATATATTGGTATTCAAATAGTAACTTTGAGTATGGCACAAGGAGCAACCTCGTGTCATGAATCAAACTAATCCCATTAACCACACAGATTCTTAATTTTCATGTCTTGTAGAACAAAACCAATCAGCACTTAACAAAGGGTTCTGTGATAATCCAAGTCCAGAGTCTTATATACGGACTTTAGATATAAAAATAGCCCGGAAAGCAGTCAGATTTACAAAGAAATTCATCATATCACCCATTTTCTCATTTAACATGACAAAATGAGATTAGATTTGTTATTGTTTGTAAGTTTACTATAAACTAAAACACTGAAGTTTCAGTGAATATAATTATGTTTTATACCATACAGAAAACCATCTAACATAATTATTGTGGCAAAACAAAAGTATGCAAAAAGAAAAAAAAAAAAAAACCAATGTAGGTTTTAACATACCAGACAGCATTAACAACTAGAAATAACTACTTCGTAACATTAGAATGAAGTAACTGGCAAAATTAAACATTAACCTAATTAACTCCCGAGTAAAAACTTCATTAATGTGACTCAACACAAAACATGTGGATTGAAAAATGTAACAAAACATTGTAATTTCCAATAGGTATCTGGAGTGTGACAAAATAAACTTCAATCACAATAATTTAGGCTACTTAAGGGAAATTAAACCCATAAGGGTTTCTTCTCTTACCAATTGAGGCGTCCGAAATCGATCCCTGCCACAGTCGCCAAAATATGTGAGGCATACGAAATTGATTCGAATACGTGTCATAAAGTCAACCTTTAATGTATAGTGGTGTTTAAATGCTAATGACGTCACAATGTCCTAAGATTAGGGCATCATGCAGCCGAAACACTGATTCGAGGGGTCTTGAATTGTGTCTTCAAGACATTTTATTTTTTGACTCTGACTATGTCCTACGGCTGAATTCTTCTTGACTTGAATTAGGCTTCATCAGACACGGCAAAACGCAGCTTACTTTTGTCTTCATACCTCAGCAAATTAATATGACGAATCAGCAATAAGCTAAGTTGTGTGGAAAGAAAAGCCTAACAAAGTTTCGATCCATACAAGGTTCGAAACCTACAAAAACGAACAGCAGAATTATTTTGTCAAAGACTATAATTACGAAGGAACTATAGTGTCAACAAAGCGGAACAAAGCATAGTATATAGCGGAAAAATAAAAAGTTAAAAAAAAAAGCTATTACAGACAACAAGTAGGGAAACCATCAGAAAGTAGTTGTGTCTTCACCTAATTGTGTGTCTTCATGAGTGATGGTTTTAGTTGTGTTAAAAGACTCCTAATATGAAACTTTAGGTCTCGGAGCTTTTGATTATAAGTGAGGGTGAGGTGAGAAAATACTGACATAGATGGAATCAAATCCACTATGTGAAAAAGAAGGCTCTACGCGGCCTTTATATGACAGAGCAAGGCAGTCATCTCGAACCAAGCTTGTCTGGAATTTGTCTTCAACACACCAAATTTCCCTCCTAGCAGATGCCAGGAAGTCCATCTGATCGTATTGTCGACGGAAACTTCACCTCGTAGGTGTTTTTAAAAGATCGCCTTGAAGTGCGATATATCAACTGGCGAAACTAGGAATGTCTTATGTGTCGTCACTACTGATCCTTCATGACGAAAGAACATCCCTAATCTGCCTTTGTCTTCAACTGAACCTATCTAGAATACAAACTACCATCCTAGTTGTCTTCAAGGTAGATCAGATGAATCATATTCTACATCCGTGGATGGTACACTTATATCGTTGCCTAACGTGAGGACTTAGACTTACGACTTGTGACTTGGACCTGCTACTATCTGCCTACACAAGAAGGACTCATTTGCAAAGACGAACCTAGTACCGGGTGTCGCCAGTGCAAAATCGAGAGTGAGTTAATACTAGAATTCGTCTTTGTAAATCAGTTCTTCTTGTCGATGAAATTTCCCCACTTATTGTCTGTTAATTGCCTTCAAACATGCGATGTCGATAACATAAGCGAGAGGAATTACCAAAATGTCTACAGCCAATGAAATTACAGATATTTAAAATTAATATACGTCGACATACAATAGGCAAAAGGCGCACGTGGATGACTGATAAAGCATAATATAGTATTAAATGACTGCAAACCGCAAGCAAAGCGTGGAGCGAGCAAAGATAAAAAAGGTTGGCTGCATTCATGTCCGGCGATGGGTTTTTACTGTCATTCGATTCGTCTTCATTTGATACCTGTCTCATGGCGCCAGTCTGTCGGATCGAACCAAATTATTGTCTGAAATTGTCTGATTTTGGTTAAGTTGTCGCTGAAATAAAATACGTTATAATTGCCTGAAAGAGAACCAGATTTTATTTCTGTCTTCATGTCGTCATCTGAATACGAGTTCGAATTCGGATAATATAATGTCCGAATTCGAATTTTGTCTTTCGATAATTTGTCTGAACTTGTGACGTCATTATTCTGTCTTATGTTTGTCGAAAATAATTTTTATTTAGAGGTCCAGATCTCGGACTTCTCATACCCCCCCCCCACACTTTGACTGTCCAACTGGACCGGAAAATGTATGGTAAATTTGGAGTTTGAGATTTACCTGAAAAAATAAAAATTATGTCTTCAAGTAAATTTAATTTGTCTGCAAGGAAAAAGTGTGTCTTCATCTGTAAGGAAAGGAAATGACGGAGACGAAACACATACATATTATACAAAAATATAATAATAAAGTTAAATCGAACATGACAATTTCATCGAACGAAAATTATATAAAAGAAAATTATTGTCTTCATTAAAAAAAATATTAAATTGTCGTCATAAACTAATAATTTATTGTCGATTTTTGTTATACGCGCGTGTCTCCCATTTATCTATTGAAATGTTGTTACTGTTGTCTGCAAACGCAATTTGGCCAGTCCTCAGGTTTCCTACGATCATTTTTCTGGTGACCTGAGGTTTTCTGATGTGATCGTCAACCCGAGCGGCCCAAACATACTTCCGAATGAAGTCCATTCCTAGAATGAAATGCCTCCGGTTGAACAGACCCTGTGGCGCAGCATAGACCTCGATGTCGAAATGCAGTAGCGGGTTATGCTCCGGTTGCATCAGCATATTTATCTTTTTATTTACGGTGCGATTTTTGAATATTTCGTAATTCAGTTGGAATGAATATTCAGGAGTTTCAGTTAGTGATGGGTCCAGAAAGTCGTAATAATCTTGGCCTATCACCGAATACTCCATTGTCCTATCGAGAAACACGGTCGCTGGTGTGACTCCATGTTTAGCGTAGGGACCGATCGCTACTAACAGGTGAACAACTGATACGTGTGGCAATATATTCTCAATCTGTTCCATCGACATGTAAGGGATCGTTTTGTTTCCAACAGTTATATTCCTCGTTGGTGCGAACTCCAACGGGCGAGGAAGGTGTGCAACCCGACATGTTGGGCATTCTTGTAATACTAGGAGACTATACAAAAGAGCGCACATGTTAAAAATACGTATTGGTTTATTACAATAAGATTGTGTCTTCAAATTACTTACTGTCCGCAGAATTGTTGTCGTTGCATCTTAATAAGTTTGTCGTCAAATTAAAATTAAAAAAAAAAGAGACAGTTTTGTCGGCAATGAGTAAAAAATACTTTTAAATATAATTGTCGTCAGACAAAACACACCAATCTGCCAGAATGGTTATAGAAACGAATATTTCACGATATCACGCTATAACGTTTCAATTTTGTTCTGTCTTAATCCCTAGTTTCTTGTCGTCAGTGAAAATTGTCTTATGTGCGGTAGTGGTTATACCTAGGGATCTAGCCTAGTTGTGATTGTTGGTATGGAACATAGTCCGGGTTTATCTAAGTTAGATAAACGGACTTGTCTTATTTTGTCTTCATTCTGTATCGTGAGTTTACAATGGGTGTTGTCTTCACGTGGAATTTGTCTAATTAATTGGTTGGAAAACGGATTGCTAATGAAATAAATTACGAGTAAGTATAAATTATATTACATTAGTGTTGTCTTCATACTATAATTACATAAATTTATACAAATTAACAATAATTTTTGTCTTCAAAATCTTACGACGTGTGATAGATTTTCTTTTCCCATTTGTCGACAGAAGCGTTTCCAATGTCGTCAATCATGCATATTTTGCCTGTTTTAAAACCTGACTTCAACATTTGTTCAGTGATAACACGTTTGTGGGGCTGGCTGTCTTGGATTGCCCACCACACGTGTTGTCGAATGAAGTCTTGGCCTAATATAATGTGTTTCGCATGGAACGTGGAGGTGTCGACAATGTGGATATCAAAATCAATCTCTGCGTCGTCATTGTGTTCAAGCTTGATTTTGATATTAACGATTTTGTCTGTTTTGAAGTTCTTGAACATTCCATATGGGATGTGGAATGTATATGGCTGCACTTTCATGATTCGTTTGTCGTCACGATCGAAGAATTCAGATCCGCAGACCGAATACTTCATGTGCCAATCGAAATGAGCGTTTACAGGTACTGGTATGTTTTGTCTCATCATAGGTCTGCATGCAATTTTAATATGTGTCATGAAGACTGTCGGCAGGACTTTCAGCAAATCCGTGATCTGCATATATGGAATCGATCGTCCGCTGATCGAGATCGAGCGACCGATTTTACGATCCCAAATACGAGATGTAGTGACGTCAAC
>WOFM01000078.1:83983-246837 GCA_011428145.1 Ericerus pela
AAAAATAAAATTAAAACAAATATCCAAAAGAAATACAATGTTAATTTCATGCTTAAAATCAAGTTACTGCTATTAAATAAATGGTGTACCAAATCACTATGGTTATCACGTACAACCAACATGTATTGACATAAGATTGATCGCTAATTAAGGTTGCGTTATTAGTGGTATTTGTCTATGAGGATTTCAATTTCTATTATGAAGGGTTCACCCATCCATTACATTCAGAGGCCAACTAATCATCACTCCCATACCTATTTATTACGGGTTACCTACATTTTGTAGCATAAAAAGTTTGAAAGAGCGACCTTACATTAGAGACTACCTTCTTAGTGGTTCAGTAGAATTGGGAAGCAATAAATTATGGTTTTTAAAATTTCAGTTCACATTCTATTCTAGTTATGGGTCCTCATTTCAGTTTTTTGTTTTCATACATTTATTGTAGTATTTAAAGTAGCCTAACACAGTACTCCGTAATTTAAGAAAAGTTAATTCTCAATTGCATTTTAAGGCCACATTTGGTCAAATGAGTGAATCAATCGAAAAATAAAATGTTGATTCACCTACATGCACCTACAGAAACATAACGAACAATGTATTACTCAATAATCTATAAAATTATATTTTAACTTTGTTTTTACGAACAAAGGGATCAGATGAGTCACTTGAGCCAAAAACGAACTGTAAATTTGAACTCGATACCCAACAATTATCTCAATAATACATAAAAAATTGTTTAACCTCGTGTTTAGGGCCACTGAGGCCCGAAAGTTGGTCCATTTCATAAATGGACTGTAAACTTGAACTCAGCATGTCAAAAAATATGTTTTATTATAAGTACACCGTTCAACAATTCATCAAAAAATGTGTCTTACCCGATTTTTGGGAAATCGAGGTATATAAGTAATTGAATCCAAAAATACGCTATAAGTTTTGGAACTAAACAGGAAAATAATAAAAGCCTCCCCCAATAAAAAAAATTAATAAAATAATAAAATAAAAATATTTTAAGTAAAATATGAATATTAAGTTTCAAGTATTATGAATGAGAAAAACGAAAACATAACTCCCACTTCGTTTTCATTCACATCTTAACAGATAGATGTGTTTGATACGACAAAAAATTGCTACATTGCCAGTTTTGGTGTGGGTGAAGTTTTGTTACAGGTTATAGTTCTCACTTTTATTGTGGAGGTTTATTGCAGACCCACTTTTTTAGTTCTGCCCGTAGAAAATGAATATACTCAAAAAATATAGAGATCATATAGGAATATTGAACAAAATATTTTGACAATAATGGTCATGTGTGTTTACTTTTCCAAACCAAACAGCCAAATTTTGAAGAAAAAGAATTTTCACACAGACTAACATTAGATTGTTTTGAGTGTAATGAGCGAAATTGGAAAATTTGGGTGGAGTCTAATTTTCGTATCAAGGGACTGGGACCACAAAAAAGAGTGTTATACCCGTGAAAGCACCTAAAACTGAAGCTTTAGGTATAGCAATATTTTACTACATTTCCGTGAAACTCAACGTCATGTGGAGTGAGGTATAATTTACGAATTTTTGCTATTAACCCTATAATTAAAAACTATTTTTCATAACATTTTTTCAGAACCAACTAGGTTGATAAATGAATTTATTACACTTAAATTTATGGTCATTTAGTGTTCTCAATTGAATTTATGTTCACACTAGGAAGAATATTATTTGTAATTGGTTGTGTGATTTTTTCCTTATTTTCCCTACAGGATTCACAGCTAAAGAAGAAATTCATTGAAACATTTTGACTATATACTGTGTGTTTGTATGAGTGTGTATATTCTACTGTACACTGTCAATTGTCTGATCAGAAGTCTTGCTTTGGCACAGGAGACAACACCTCCAGACATTTCCCTTTTTATATAATTTCACACCTTTTTCTCTCACACTTACCCTCCTTCACCCTCTTTTTCTTTAATTAATAATATTTGCATTCCATTCCAATTTTTTCTTTTTTATCTAGGCAACAATGTAAAATATTCTCTTTGTCAGCTTTAAAATTTATTTTTAAACGTCTCTATTTTGTCACCTCCCCCTACCACATTATCCTCTTTGTCAGCGATAATTTCTGGAAAAGACAGTTGATAGCAACAGTCTAAATTTGATTACATCGGACAGGTGTTAATCAGCTACTTTGAAGATGAATTATTGCTGTTAAGCACCATCATTTTCATTGTAATCCACATTCCAGAGTATTTTCTTGAGACTAGTTGGAGACATCCCGAATTCTAACAATTTACTTTGTCAGCAAAATATGATTTTCCCCCTTTCAGTCATCCTATTCTGAATAAATCCTTGTATAAACCCATTTTCTATACAAAATCTCTTATTACATTTATTACTATTCTCACTTCTTCTTACTTCTTCATCATTTTTCTTTACTTCTTACTGTTGATGTAATAATAGTTTGTTAAAGTGTATGTTGGCTTAGGTTTTCATTACAAAAGTTTTGTCAAAATCCAGTGTCCAGTTAAGATGAGTAGGGTACATCCATGAACAGATTCTTGGTCAGTCATTGACTAAACGAAAGTTTTCAAATTTTTAAAAGCGTTAAAATTTAAATTATTCTGGAAATTTTATTATGAAGCTGAATAGATTACTAATATATTAGGTATTTTTCGAATCCAAGTTGTGTTATGGTTAAAATCAAAGAACAGAATTAATTTGTCACAGTAAATACAGTGATAAAATGAATACTCGCCTGAGATACTCGCCTGAGAAATACTTACTTTTTGCAGTTAATTGCTCTTATGAATTTTTGCATACCTGAAAGAGAAAACTGGAGATTTAAAATTTCAATGAAAAAAGTGTTTTTACTTAAAGGAAATTATTTTTCCTAAAAATAAAATTGCGTAATCATGGGATTTAACTTATCCTATAATTTCTTATTCAGAGATCTCCTATGAAAATTCCAAATTCTGTGATCCCGACTTAGACTAAACTTCTGGCTGAAATTACAGTGTATTTTTTTGGAAAGTTTACCTGTTTTGGTCCTGATTTTTTGATGTTTGCGAAGCCTATCACCATTATATTTCTTGTTCAACTACCTTATCAGCCCGGTCAAATGATCAACGTATTTCTAATGGAGTTATGAGTTTTTACGAGTCAAGTTGCTGTCATAGGAAAATCACTCAAACTAATCTAGTTGGTGAAAGTAGATGGAAAAAATATTATAAAATTATGTTTATTTGTAGATTTAAATTGACCAAGTTTTCAAGGTATGTGTCCATTTATAGCAGTAATATTAATAAATAAAAATCATGAAGATACTTTTCTGGTTTGGTATAATTTTGCTAACATGTTCTAAATTTTCCTAATTTTGGTTGAAATGGTGAAAAGGTAGGTCATGCTTGGGGAGATGGAAGAGTTAAGGATGTGAATCCTCTTGTCTTAAGAAAAGCAGTATTAAAATGTTATGCATGCGATCAACATTGGGGGACCTGTGTCCATGATTCCTGGCTTATCTGGAAGTATAAATTTATTTTTTGTTTTAAAATAAATTTGTATTAGGGAGACTGCTGAGAGTAAAAAAAGTATGATGGGATACCTGTCAATAATTTTATCATAGACAGGTAGGTGTACCTTCCCATTGCATATGACAATCACCTTTATCAAATTTCAACCTTATCCAATGATAAGTAAGTTTGTCTTGACCTGCATTGGTTGAACTTTCGTAGGTAAACTGCTGAACTGATTTTCATCAAACTTGATAGGGTAAGGTTGCCAAAATTGTACCACTTTTCACTTTAGTCCCCCATAATTTAAAAAAATTATATTTTTAGAATCCCCAATGATATATTTTCCAATTTTTATATCCTTTCTTTCATTATATTTTCATTCACACTAGTCTCACTTAAATATTATTAAAATTACAGCTGATTTTTTCAACAAACTCCAAATGTTACGATTTAGGTAACTATAATTTCCTAAATTGTATCAGTGATAATTTTTCATTTTTATAGCTTATTCCATTATTTTTGGTGTTAGTTATATTTTATTTTTAGTTTTTACCATATTTTAGGGATCTTTTTCATAAATAAATTACATAGACTTATTAAAATATTTTGAAACAGTATTCACTTCCATTTTAAAACTAGGTATGATTTAGGAAACTCATCGGTGGTACGGTTTAAGAAATAGTGATTACTTCCAACACAACTTAAATTTTCCATCTTAAAATTATAATGTTAATCAAAATTTTTGAAAATATAATGAAGACAGTTTTAAATTCAACTAAATTAACAATTTTGAAAGCTGAAACATTTTTTTCAAATTGAAGCTTATTAAAACATGTACACATTACTAGTCCTTGGGTATGTATTTTTCAATAAGCTGGTAATGAAAGAGAAAATTAGTATATTGAGAAGATTTTTGGGTCACTTGTGGTTATTTGTAGTTAGTTTCATTATTCACCACATCGATCAGTAATTCACTCTTCCATTCTTCAAATATCAGCAGTGGTATGATTTAGGAAATGGTACAATTTTGGTAACCTTACCTTAAGTAGGTATAGTTTTCATCATGAATGTTTAAAACCAACTACTTTGATATCAAACACTGGTTCATTCTTGGTCATGCTAATATAGGTTGATATAAAGTATTATGAGAAAATAGGCCGTAATTCATACCTTATGGTGACCAATATGAATAGAAAGTGGTAGGGCGCATTTAACATTGTCCATTTTTTTAAATTAAGACACAACTAATATTAAATTACAGGCTTTTTGGTGCACTTTCAGTCGGCTATAAGTTACAGTTCTTACTATAACTGTATTTTGCATATATTACAGATAAACTGAAAAAAGTGTTCAAGTGATTTTCATAAATTTTGTATTTCAATGATAAATGGGATTAATGGCCTAATACCTTCATGATAATTAATTCTTTCAAGTTAACAAAGACTTCATTCAAAACCAAAATTGGTTGTATTTTTACACATTATGAACCGCAGTTATGAAGTTAGTATTAAAATATTGAAAATTTGAAATATCAACAAGCACTATCACTTGTTTTCATTTTCACATAGGAATTTGAACAGAATTTCAGCAATATTGTGAAATCATACAAACAATTGAACTCAAATTAGGCTGAGATATCAAGATACATAAGTTTTAGATTCTCTGAAAATTTAGCAGCAATCTTATGTTTGGTTTTGGAAATATTGCTGGAATTTCCCAACAAGATTGAGTTTGTAACATCTGAATAATTACTGAATCCCAAACAAATTTCAGCAATAACTTGAGAATAAAATGTACGATTCTAGCCAAAATTTTACAGAATCTTCACCTGATATAACTTGATATCTCCACAAAATTTCAACTCACTATGATACACGGTTCTCTCGCAATTGCTCTCGATAACATTAATTGTATGGAAGGAATGTAACTGTTTCATGACGTTTGATAATAACTTAACAATTTCTTAATTCATCCGAATTTTTTCAAAAATATTATTATCGTCATAATAAAATAAATTATATGCAAGAGTAGCAACTCACAATAAATGAACAAACATCTAAAAAAAATTATAAAATGTTTTTATAATACTTTATAAGATTCAAATTCTTCAATATATTGCCACTACTGTTAATTTGTAAGTTTACAGTACCTACACAGCAAACTGTAATTCAAAATCTAGATTCTGAAAACTGAAAAATACAGAAAAAGAGCTCAAACATATTGCTGCAAGTGTTCAGATGAATTTCTACACTTTTTGTTGTAGATTTAGTAGATTACTGTAGAAACTGCAAGTGGTCAAATGAATCTTGTAACTATAATACCAAATTTTATAACTTGCCTTACCGCCCTCATCACATCACTTGATTCATAATTTACTTCTAGCTTAAGCATTGCCTGTGGACCAAAAACTATAAGTAAAACTAAGTTTCAACTTTGGTATTCTCATTTACACTCATTAATTCCACACTTGTTATGTATACCTACAGGTAACTTTTTAGTATAATTTGTATAGGTAACGTGTTTTTACTATTAATAGGTAATCACTTTTTATAACTAGTAGTTATTCTTATATAAGATTTTAGCGATTGTGAAAAGGTGGGCTGCCTCATTTCAAAAAATTCCAGGTAAAATTAAAACTTTTTCGGAGTCATTTTTTATTTGCAGCTAATGGGAGATTATTCTCTCCCCACAGGAATTTTATGAGTACTATCTCACAAGCATAGTATGTACCTAAAACTTCAATTTTGATACAGATGGGTTAGTGAGAAGACTCGGCAACTGATTAATAAATTATTCAAAGATCCACTTCCTGTTGAAACTCGAATTTTGCTAGCAGCTTCGGTATACTTCAGTGCTCATTGGGAACAGTCAACCTTCAACAAGGCTCTAATTAAGTAAATGCATTATTTACATACGCTCATTTATTACTTCATTATTATTTCAAATTAATTACCTATAGGTAAGAATCTCTAAATTATTATATTTGTGCGAATTTAGAAAGAAATTCATGGTTGAAGCGAATGAAGAAGTCCATGTGGAATACATGCATAACTCTGGTGGGCAAGTTCTCCATTATGACAACCACCAATCATCATTCAGCGCCATTTCTCTTCCATACAAAGGTCAAGATTACGCCACTCTTTTTGTCCTGCCAAAGGAGGAAAACAGCGTAGACACGCTATCACAAACATTTTCGATGGAGGATCTCCAAACAATTTTGAGGGAAGCTCGCCATCAATTCGTTGATTACAGAATTCCACGCACCAACATCGAATGGAGCAACGATTTGGTCGAACCATTAAAATCGCTAAATTTGACCAACATCTTCGACAACGTTGATTTGTCAAAAATGATCTCCAAATTGTCAGAATCATTGTCTGTGTCTCAAGTGAAGCATGCCACAACAATGAAAATGGACCAGCATGGCACAGTGGCCACTGCTGTAACTACATCCAGCATTCACTCAAAGATAGTTCCACCAATTGCGCCAACTAAATTCTACGCTAACAAACCGTATTTGTTATTTATTTTACATAAACCATCGTCCATTATTCTATTTTCGGCATTAATTCGTAATCCAAGTAGCCATTAAGTTGAACTAATAAAAAATTCCTACCGATTTTAATTCATTTGAAAAACCCTTCATTTTCAGATCAGGTTGCAACTTAATAAAATGAATTTGAGAAACAAAAAAATATATTTGTGGAACAACTTCAATACTCAATATCTTCTGTAATTCTCAATCATACAATATTACCCAATACATACCATCGCTATTCACTTCTAAGGAAAAGTGTTTACTGTTGTGGTATGCGACCCATGGTGGTAATATCCAGCCCAAAACAAACCAACATAATTTCCCCAAAAAACAACACTCAATTATTGAACTGAGAGCATTTCCACCAACAGAATTTGGTGAAGATGCGAGTTAAGAGCCCAAAACCTGCTCAGCTAGCCAGGTGATCGTTTGAAACTCTTTAGACCATACAACAGAGAAAAAAATATATTGGAATAATAATTACCAAATAGCTGATGTCAGAGAAGGCGTCTCTATAAAAGATCCAGCCTGAGTTGATCCCAATTAATTTCCTCGAGCTGGCCCGCCCGTGGGTAAAAATCAAACCATATTGAAAAATATAATGTAATAAAAATTAAATTTTACAAAAGAGAGACAAAAATTATTTGACCATTAATGGTCGGGTGACAAAACATAGGATAAAAGTAGAGAGGAAAAAAAAAAGTAATATATGTCCGACATAATAATTCGTGAGAAAAAGTGGGGAAGAATCAACAACCGGGGTTGTATTATATTTACCACCACTAAAAAGGTGGTAGTGTGAGAAAAAAGAAATAAAAAGTTTTAAAGAGTTGAGAGAGAGGGAAAATACGTTTAGGCTATGTAGCTAGGCTGTGTTTAGCCCAGCCGAAGACGCTCATGGCGTTTTGATACTCGAACATTTATTATTATTAAAAGAAAAAGAAAATTTTATTATTTTATGTTTTGAGGGACGGTCGCATCCTACACTGTTGAGGAATTTGAAATAAATGATCGAATCAAAATCTACTTACATATTTGTGAAATTGAATCGTTAATAAGTATTCTAACTGTGTCCCATGGCTAGTGTCTTTATTAATAATAGCAAAATTTCTGGTAATATCATCACATCTAACTATACCTAGTAAATTTAGCAATGTTTTCGTATCCTGAGAATATAGGTTCCAATTACCAATTTTCTTTGTGTTGTTTCCTCGCAGTTTAGTTGGTGAAGTAAATCTTGCTATCTAAAAGATTTAGAGTTTAATGAGTCTCAGCTACAATTTAATTTTGTAGGTAATTCCTTTTACGTAATCTACTAGCAAACGGAATAATAAAATTGACCTCAAAAAAGGGTTAGAGGCTGGGATGATAAAAATTATCTGTTTCATGGAAAAGAAATCGATTGGTACCATTGTCCTATTTCGATCTAATAATTCTTTAAGTAGGATATGAATATAATTATATAATATATAGGTATATTTGTATACAAACCCTGAATTTCTTATAACACTGTAAAATTCGTTGTTTCCGAGGAGACAACGAACATTTTTGTTTATCTCTATGTGTGACTGGCGCATGCGCGTTGAGGAAATAATTAATGGCTTGTATATTTATTATAGTGATATATATGTGACCAAAATTTTTCGGATCACAGTTTTGAGAAAACTACAAGATAGATAGAGTTGAAATTTTTATACGAAATAAATCCCATATTAGAGCAAGTCTGAAAAAGTCTAGGTAGTTTCTAAGAAAACTGGAAAACAAAAAATTCCCGAAAGCGTTGTTTTTCCGGGATTCTGAAAAAATTACGTAGGGGATTGAGCTGAAATTTTAACAACAGATTTTCCTTATATTGATGCATGTGTGATAGAAGTTTGTTGCCCATTAGTCAAGTAGTTCATCAGAAAACTACAAAAAGAAAGGTATTTCTCATATAGGACTAAATCTGATAAGATTGGGTATGGTACTTATTGGTTCAGTAGTTTCTGAGAAAACTAGAAAACAAAAAGGTCCTCGAAAATCAATTGGTATAGCAATAAAATATCGAAAGATCCATATTTTTGTAAAAGATATTGATAACTATCCATAGTTTTTCATGACTTTTTTTTACCTTACAGTAGCAATGAAATATTGATTTATCGATGTTTGTCAGATATCGATACAAATCAATACTATAGAGGATGAGGACCGGAGATGAAACAAGAAAGAAAGATTTAAGCGAAGTTCCGTCCAAGAAGCGAGTGTATTTCATAGAAGATACATAATTTAAGCAAAGTACATTTAAGATAGATAAACGAATGTTAACGGAAATGAACGAATGAGTGGCGGAAGTGGTAGATCAGTGTAGCCGCGAATAGATAGAAATAAATTATGTATTTTATGTAATCGTGTGTCCGTGGAGTGAGAGGGGAGAAGGATTGGTGGTATCAAAACCCCCTACAATCTTTTGAACCAATCACGACTGCGGGTGTTACAAAATGTTTTGAAGTTTACGAGTTGTTACATTTAATTAAATTATTACCTAAAAAAAAAAATAACATGAATTGAAAAGAAATGTATAAAAATGGTGAAAATGTGTATATAAAAAAAAAAAAGGTAACTAAATTGGACGAGTATGGTAGGTAAGTATTTAAGTAATTAATATATATATAAGGTAGATTAAATATAGTAACATGAATTTTTTTTAATTTTTTTTATTTTAGGTATTAAGATAAATAGCATGCAGTAAACAAGGTAAGTATAGGTAAGGTAGATTTATTTGAAATTGAAATTTTTAAATTATTAAAGTGAAATGTTTTGTTTTGTGGTATTACAGGTGTTGATCTGATATTGGATATGACATTTTATGGATCAAGATTTGGAGATTCTAGGATTTTTTGGGTTAGAGAAATGTGCTGCTTACTGGATAAGGCTTTTGTGAGTAAGTCAGCTAATTGTTCTTCGGTAGCTATTTGTTTGAATATGAAGATTTTATCGTTATAGGCTTGAAAAAGTCCATAACATTTAATCATGAGAGCTCGAAGACGTTTTTGACCTCCTCCGGAAATGACATGTATGACTGAAATGTTATCTTCATATACTATTACAGGAGTGTCAACTGAGAAGAATTCACGGTTGAGGAGCCAAGCAAGTTCAATATCCTCAAAAGAATCATGAAGAGCAATTAATTCAGCTGCTGTGGACGATGAAGCATGAATGTTTTGGCAATGAACGCCCCAATTTACAAGGTCACCATACATGGTAATTAAGTAACCAGTTATAGATTTTCCTTTTTCTAATTCTGTTAAATTTATAGGTTGATCGTCTATGTCGGGGGCATAGGATGCATCGACATAAGCAGATATGCCTTCAGAATTGGATCTATAGACGAGTGCAAGATCAATAGTGGATTTTAGGTACAGGATGATACGACGTACATGATTCTTTTTGGTGTCATCAGAACAATTTTGGAATCTTGACAGGTAATTAACAGAGAAAGATATATCTGGCCTTGTGCCTCTAGATACATATAATAGTGGGCCAATCATTGATCTATATTCTTTGTTATCGGTTCCGTCAGATTTGCTCAACTTTAAGCCTGTCTCCATAGGCGTTTTGGAAGGGTTGGAATCACATAATTTGAATTTTTGGAGAATCTTTTGGATTTGTTGTTTTTGTGTGAGCTTTATAATTTGTGATTAACGATTTCTTTCTATTTCAAAACCTACAAAGTGAGATGGATTATTTATGACTTTCATCGTGAAACGTGTTTCAAAATGGGTGGTTATTTCATTAATCCACTCGGGGCGATTGGTTGCTAGTAGGATGTCATCCACATAAATTATCATGAAGGCAATGCCATCTGATTCATCTTTACGTATGTAGACGCATCTGTCGATTTTGGATTTAGTAAAATTGGATGTTGAAAGGTGAGTATCCAGTAACTCAATCCAATTTTTACTTGATGTTTTTAAGCCGTAGATGGATTTTTCGAGTTTTGACAATTTTGATTTATCGACATTACAACCTAGGGGAATATTTAGGAAGATGTCATTTTTGATTTTGGAGTTAAGATAGGCTGTTTTGACATCATATTGAACTAGTTGTAAGTTTAATAGATTGGTTACGGATAAGATCCACCTAATTAACCAAAGTTGCACAACAGGTGCATAGGTTTCTGTCATGGTGTATTTGGATCAATCCATAAAACCTTTAGCTACGAGTCTAGCTTTGGGGCACATTATTCCTCTTTCATTGGTTTTGGCCGTGAATATCCAGCGTGTATCTATAGGTTTAACGTTGGGTGGACGATCTACTATTTTCCACACATGAAGGTCTGACATTGATTGCAGCTCATCATTGATAGCCTTTAGCCACTCTTTCTTGAAAGGATTTTGATAAATATCACTAAAGCTTACAGGCATACAATCTTCTATAAATTGTGAGTCTTCTAGTGAGGCTTGTTTTAGTACATTGATTATATAGATTGCCTCTATTTCCTCTTCTAAGGGTTTCACTTGTAATTCCTCTGGTCTACTGGTAAAATTGGCTAATGTTTTCGTCTCATCAAATTTAACATCGCAGGATTTGTAGGATTTCATTTTTACGGGGTCCAATACCTGATAACCTACATTCAAAAATCCGATTAGAATGGTTTTTATTGCTTGGGGTAGGAATTTTGGGTCGAGATGCTCCTCTTCATTCTTCTTGGCTTTGACTGCTGATTGCTGTCTTTGTTCAATTGGAACATGTTTGTAGGCAATAGCACCAAAAACTCGAAGATTGGATATGTCAGGTTTGGTCCCGTATAATTTTATGTAGGGGGTAATGTTTCCTAAATTGACGCAGGTTGGACTTCTATTGATGATATGGGGGCAGCTAGTACTATTGTGGACCATAACTTAAAGTCAATTTTGGCGTCGTATAATATAGCTCTAACTCTTTCGAGTAATGTTCTATCTTGCCTTTCGGCTATAGCATTTAGTTCGGGGGTATATGCCACACCATCATCTAAAGTGATTCCCTTTTTGGAGCAGAATTGTGTCATCTTTGAATCGGAGTATTCCTTTGCTTGATCTGTTCTTAATACGGAGATGGGATCATTTGGGAATTTAGTATGGAATGATAAATAATACTCTTTAAACTTATCAAAGGCCTGTGATTTTCTCAATATAGGGAAGGCAAGAGTATATTTTGAATAGTGGTCAATGAATGTTATAATAAATTTTTCTCCGTTATAAGCTTCTTGAAAGGGTCCCATGATGTCTGATGAGATTACTTCCATTCTTCTAGTTAATCGAGTTCTCACACCATGATGACCAAGTCGGGTAGATTTAGCTTTTATACATATTTCGCATTTGGCAAATTCATCATCCTTAAAGACCAAATTTTGGGGCATGCCTACAACTACTTTAGATGACAGGGGTAATTAGCATCACGTAGTTCTTCCACAATAGTCGAAAAATATTCCAAGAATCTACGGATGGTACCTCTCCTTGGATCGAAGCGAAGGGACTGAAATTTTGATTTTAAAACCATGATGTTAGTAGCTGTTTGGTTTCTATATCGAGCATCCAAAATTTCAAAAATTTGTGAAACAATGTCGCAAGTTTTGACATGATGAAGAATTCTTTTGACAAGTCTTTCAAAAATGTGGGCTTTTGCCCATTCCTGAGTTTGAAAAAATTTAAGCCATTTAGATGTAAGGCGTTCTTCAGATGAGGTATTACTATTTTCACAAGCAGTAGGAAATATTGTGGAGTGGCAGCCTTTACCAATTAGGGTGCTTATAACGGTTGCACGCCATCCCTCATAGTCATTTCCATGGAAAATGTTTGAAACACGATCATTGTTGTCAGTGTTCATAATTAATGAATTGACTGAACTTTAATTAATAAAAATAAATAAATAAAAATATTACGGATATCAATCCCCAGCAAATGCCGCAAGAAAAGGATTGCCATTCCTGTGTTAACCAAACAATGTATTTTTATGATGATAGTATATTAGTTTGTCCTTGTGTGTTTCTCGAGTAAGTCCACTCTGGGCAAGAGACAACACACGTTAAAGCTGAGATTGGACACTTCCCTTTTAAAAAAAAATAAAAAAAATAACAAGACTTATACAACCCAAGATGATTTGTAATTGAATTCAATATTCGAAGAAATAATTAATGAAAAATGAGATAAATGAAAGAAAAAATGAGGGTGAAATGAAATTAGCTACTTTCAGAACAGGGAATTAGGAAAGAAAAATTTTAAAAATAAAAAAAATTTGGATAACAGGGGAAAATTTGATCTAATTCTGTATTCCAGCAAAACAAATAATTCGAAATAAAAGTAGAAAAAAAAATGAAAATTATTGCAGGTAATTTGAAGTAATTAAGCACCAGATGTGTTATGTGAAAAGATGTAAAATAATTCTTGAGGTAATGTGAGAAGAAAAAAAATTCACAATACAGAAAAAAAGAATTTGTAGATGGTAGGAAAAGGAATTCGAAATTAAAATAAAAAAATCGTATATTCGTAATAAATTAAACGAAATTAGGAATTGTGTGATTGAAATTAATTAAAATATTTGAGGTAAAGAGAGAAAGAAAAGAAAAAAAAATATTAAGTATAAATTCGAAAAAAAATCGTTAAAGTGTTTTCGACACAATTGTGCAACAGCAAAAATTTACAAGTTGCAATGTAATGGTGGTTTGAAATTGAAAACCGCGCCAACGTATTTATTCAATGGACGTAGATAAGAGTTCGTAGGTTCGTTGCACTTAACAAAGGTCAATGTACAAGTTCGAACGAAAGAACGAAACGAGCCGTGCTTACGTCACAAGTTGTACACTCCAAGACAAAAGTGGATGCAAAATTTTACAATGAACTTGCCGAAATTTGTACTTAGATAAATTTTGAAAATGCCAAAATTATTTGAAAATAACGGTATTTTCAAATATACAAGTTAAATTTTGATTCCGAAAGGTTAAATAATGCAAAAATACGAAATAATACACGAAAATTACGAGAAAAAAATGCGAAAAATTACGAAAAATATATTTTTCATTACCTGTTTTCAGCGGAAAATTTTCATTTAATACCTTTTTAACCAGTGATTTTCTTATTTTCAGGTTCGTTTTCAAGAATTTTTGAGATAATGCTCTGGACTTTGATGGTTGAACTGCGCTTCGGTTGTGGAGGACGTACTTCGGTGAGTATTTAAGTTGAATTTTGAAGTTTTCGTTGATGCCAAATGATGAACTTTGATTGAGATGATGAATACCAATTTTGATGTTGATGATTTTTGAAGCTTTTACGTTGGTTTCTGATCAATTTCTGATGGCTCAAGGCGATTTATTACCAATTTTGATGACTATGACGAATTAGTTCATACACAAGCAGGGCAGACACTAATGACTTTACCAACTTTTGAGCAACACAAGCAGGGCTCTCAAACAGTTGAGTAATCGACGAGTCTTGGAACTTTCGAACACTTGGCTGGATTATACACAAGCAGGGCAAATCCAATTCAGCAAACGACGAAACTCATTGAACGTTTACAGCACTCAAATAAAAAATTTTTCGAAGACAAAAATTATGACTCGAAATAAAAATAAGTTGGAACTTTGTTACCCAACATGAAAATAAAAATTACGAAAAATGACTAAAAAAAAACACAATTATTCACGAAAAAATATTAAAAGTTTGACTTAGAAAAATTCACAGTATAAAAGATTTTAATTATTTTGAAATTTGTTTCAGGTACAAGGATTGTTACCGAGCGATGCTACCATATAGAGGATGAGGACCGGAGATGAAACAAGAAAGAAAGATTTAAGCGAAGTTCCGTCCAAGAAGCGAATGTATTTCATAGAAGATACATAATTTAAGCAAAGTACATTTAAGATAGATAAACGAATGTTAACAGAAATGAACGAATGAGCGGCGGAAGTGGTAGATCAGTGTAGCCGCGAATAGATATAAATAAATTATGTATTTTATGTAATCGTGTGTTCGTGGAGTGAGAGGGGAAGAGGATTGGTGGTCTCAACAAATACAAAATATTATATCAACTACTATCGATATTTTTCTAAAATTTTTTCAAGTTTTAGGAATTAATCTTTTTTGTTAATTATGGATGAAAATTGGAAAACTGGGTTTTCTAGTGAAGTATTGCTGCCTTAGAATTTTTTATTGCTTATTATTTCCCTGCGTTTAATGATAAATGTGATAGTTTCATTTTTTTGAGCCCCTATACCCAATTTCATAAAGATGGTAGTTGGCCAGGTGGGTTGTTTCTTTTTGTATTTTTTTGTTTTTTTAATAAACAAAAACCGCACTAAAAATATTAATAAGAAATCTGAATTATAGGTAGAACCAAAAAGAGAAAATCTGAGCCTAGGGGTCATGCAAACAGGGGTATTTGGAAAAACCTTTTCAGTAGAAACGTTACTCCGCGAGTGCAAAAAAAATTTTCAGGTGTTTTTTATATCCAGAACATTTATATTTATAACAGTTTTTTTTGTTTTTCAAAATTTATTGAGAGTATACAAACACTCCTGCATGTACTCACGAGTATTTAAAAAAATAACAATTTAACATTTTTTTGGAAGGTATTTTGACCAGACCCTCTCAGAAAGTCTCTGCTCAAGAATAAAAAACAAATGAGAGTTGTAGGTAATATTACGTTTGAAAGTTTACAGTAAAAATTTTAGTTTTAAACCATTTATTTTGTAAATACGTTATGTCCTACTCGAAGGGTGGGAAATTCAGCCTGTTATAGATAAGTGGAAGATAGAAGAATAGAAAATTACAACAAATAAGTTATAAAATGTTTTTCGGGATACAAGTTGCAAAATTCGTGATTAGGTATTTGTTTTCAAGGCCCAAAACATAAAATTTCGGACCATCTTAGGCCTCTCCCAAGGACCAGGAGTGAACATGTTTCGATGAAGTTTTTAAATCTCAAGTTGGGTGTTAGCTTTATATAAAATGATGACTGATGAGTGATGATGATGAAATCAAATTAATAATAAGGACTAAACCAAAGACTAAATTGAATAAACCATGGCATAAAAAAATTGTACATAATTATTCACAAATCACACCACAGATAAAAATGTGTTATTTTAGCGTATAATTTTTATACTGGCAACATTGATTAAAATATATGATTGAAACAACATGTTTCCCCAAATGGATTTGTGTGAAATGCGTATAAGGAGTAAAATTTCTGTAAATAAAGTCTCCTCACTATTATTATAATGATGATGATTATTATTATTATTATTATTATCATTATTGCTTTTTTTTCTCTCTTCCTCTCCTTTTCTAATACTCCATTTTTAATCGGAGCAACAGGGTTATTAAAATGAGGCTTATCTTCAAAAAGGTACAGTTTTGAAATTCAGCCATTAAGTTTATTTTGATTTCCTGAGAAACATTTTAAATTCTAGACTACAGAGACTTCCTCTTCCCCTCTACTTTTACTGAAAAAATACAGCCCAAAATCACCAAAATCAGTTTTTTGAATATAGAGAATCAAATTCTGCAGATTTTGGCTTGAACATTTTGCTCTGAAATCTGTAGTTTTTGAGAAATTGTTTAGGAAAAAACTTGTTGCGAGATTAATCTTGAGGAATGTGTAATAATAGGCTACTACTTTTTGTCTTACACCTACTGACCACGGTTATAAATTATAGTTCTCAAAAAATAGGTTTTGAGCATTATTTTTTCAATATATTGGAAGGAACTGCAGCCTCTCAAGGTTGTCAATTTGGTATATTATTGAGGAGACTGAAGTGTAGGAAATCGTAAATTTTTAAGACGCCAAATTTCTTCAAACTGATATGATCATATGTGGGTACATATTACTTTGTCTACGTGCGAGTTTTTTATTTTATTTTAACGTAAATTCTATTGTCTGTTCAGGGTGAAGGGAGTGAATTTGTTATTATATTGTCATGACACTGAACACTTTTAAAGGATGGAAAATGTTTAACGAATGAATGTCAGGCACAATCATGTATGGATGATGTGGAATACCTTGTCGTGAGAAGTATTCATAAATAAAAGGTAGTATACAGCTTTTGCATGTTATGCCACTTCATACACGAATGTATGGGAGAGCCAAATCCAAGGCAAACACTGGCAATTTTGTAGTCAATTTCGAGAGTTTATATACTGGAATTGGGAGGCAGGACAAGACTGTGTCATATCCAGGTCTCTCCTAATATCGCTGCATCACTGATCTCACCACAATCCCTACAGTGGCAATTGACAAGGTTTTTACGCCACTGCAACGCAGGAAGAATTTCATTCTGATGCACGGCAAAATAATTTAGAGTGAAAAATAACGCTGGACAATATTAAGTATTCGAAAGAGGAAGAGGAAACTGATTGGTAGGTAACTGGAGAACAACTCCCAACTATCATCGAAAGCTTACGTATGTATAGATGTACCTAATGAAGAATATAAACCAAAATTATTGAATATAGTCAACGGGACAAAAAATGATTCAATATCTAATCGATCTAAAAAGATATAGGGTGGTATTTGACATAGATGACCCCAACCCTCAGATAAATGGTATTAGGAATGTCATTCATTTTTACATAAACATCGCTTAGTCTTGTGGTAATAGATGACATTCCTAATACTGAGCTGAAGGTTAAGGTCATCTCAAATGCTTAAAACTATTTGACCCGAGTTGACTAAAATCTAAAATTCAATTTTTAGACAATTTGTCGAATGACTATTTAAAATAGAAACTGGTTCAGCATCTCAATGTGTTTAAAAAGTGTTTGTACAAATATGTAAAAATAAATTTGTGACAACTGATTACCTACAGCCTTCCCTTCACGTCACCACCGACATTCGACTGTTAATAAATTTACAATAGGGAACGGCTAATGAGTCTTAAGATTATACTATCGATAAGCCACAGAAAAATACATCGAATTCTACTTGGAAACAAATTCCCGTTCTACGAGATAATGAAATATGCCAATTGATTACTATTATACAATGTGGTGACATGTATATTCTCAAATCTAGATCATCGGTGAACCAACAACTTATCTTCTCGACTGTTCACAAATTTGGTTGAACTATGAATAGTCAATCTCGTTTTGTACGTGATGAAATCCGTTTGTCGTGAATACGAAATATTATTCACGACATACTATAGCTTTTGTTCCGACATTAAGTCACCCTTTTTCAAGTTGTTTTTACCAAAACTATACGAAATGTGAATGCCGTTAGCAGAAACTGTACCATCTATTACACCATTTTTGATTCTAACAACGAATATACTTGGTTAAAATCTGTTGGTTCACTGGACATCGATGACCACGAGGTAATACAATTTTGTGATACTTGCACAACCAGATACTCTTATGCCATATTGTAAGTTACCTTTTTAACTGTAATAAAAATTTGAATTGTAATAATGGGTCGACCAACTTATTTATTCCGTTTACTCGAAACTGCCCGACATACTTCGTAGGCCTTGGGAGCTTTGGCCTAACTGTTTAAGTTGACTTGTGGTCTCAACCCTACAATTTCTCGAGACTCATTGATATACCTCAAATCATGATATGAAACCCTTATACTCGGGATGTACGTTCGGTTTCGGACATCACAAATTTAACCCCGTTTTACCCCCTTAGGGGAAATTTTGCAAAATCCAGAAAAAAAGTATGTAGATAATCAGTCGAAATACTGTTTGAAACAAAAACTGGTTCAATGTCTCGTCAGAAAAAAAAAATATATTGAGACATAATTATGGAAAAAACCCATTTTGACGCCGCATTTGACCCTTTTAAAGGTGGAATTTCAGAAAACCCTCTCCCAATAGGCACCTGCGACATGTTAGGAATATAACTTGAAAATTTCAGGTCAATAGGTTTAGCGGTTTTAGCTGGGCGTTGATGAGTCAGTTAGTTAATCTGTCATGGCTCCTTTGTATAACTTATAGGTAAGTGTTATGTAAGATTACTTATTATTTTTATGATAAAGTGACGGTCGGTTAAAATTTCAAATTTCAAATTGATCAGCGAAACAGCATTTGATAGGCGATTAAAAATATCCGAATTCTAAAGGAAAATTACGAACCAAATACAAACTTATATCAATAATAACAAGCAAGGTCATAAATATTTATCGCTGTTGAAGCTCCTAATTAGAATTTCATTTATCTTCGTTACGAACTTCATCAAATGAAACGTACGCACCATCGCAAAATGTATACATTAAGTTTTTAGTTTTCGTCTTCACCCGTTCGATTTAATCTGTTACCAGCCAATTTTTTCACTTTAAGTTATAACCGCGAATTCGAATTATTAATCTTAATGCTGTGGATCAGTTTATTCGGTTTCGTTTGTTTGGTGAGCCCAGTGCTTTCTCAAAATGGAAGTAAGTTTGAACGAAAAACATTTAAATTACAAATACCTTCCTAATTAAAAATAAACTCATTCGCAGGCTAAAAGGAAGTAGACCTATTCGATGGGATTAATACCTATGGCAAAAGAAAATATTCTGTTTCCTACGTAATAATGTTCTGCTATAGGTAACCATGTTCCAAATGAACGGAATCGCATAAATGAGAAATTGTAAGAAATAATGTGTAACAACCCGAGTGATTTAGTCTCATGTAGGATTAAAGCTCTTTACCATATACCAGGTGTGCGCATGAGGATGTTAAGAGATGAACCGCCATTTTGTGTTATTATATACCTACGGAAACCTAAAATTTTCTCTACATAGATACTCCTTTTCCCCCTCTTTACAAGCTCAAGAAAAGAGCATACTCTGAGAAAAATAATTTGAGAATATTGTTTTAATGAGCTTAGTCTTGAAAAAAATGTTTCGCAGCAATCAAAATTTTTCATTTAGTTGAATTTTAAACCTTTTATCATTTTTTCAGAAAATTATAGTTAAATTTACGGTTGATAGGTGGAAAATTTAAGTTCTACTGGAAGTGAACGTTGTTTCCCAAATCATACTATTGATGAGTTTCCTAAATCGTAGGTACTTACGTGTATAATGGAAGTTGACGCTGTTTTCCAAATTGTATCACTCATAAGGGTGATGAGTTTCCAGAATCTTAATACTTTTTCCTGTTATACTGTGTTCCAAAACGGTGTGTCTAGTGTACCAATTACAATTTATTTACAGTGGAAACCTCTTGATAGGGACACATTGGGCTGTACATGCGTTCTTTCTTATAAGCGGTGTCCCAATAAAATGATATTGAGAGTTCAAATGGAAACAAAATTAATGGTTCTGGTACAGTCACATTAAGAACAGATGATTATTTAATAATTACGTTATGCATAACTACATAATTACATTTTTGACATAAAAAAATATATCTTGGGGTTTTGGTCGAAAGATGATAGCAGGAAATATACTTTTTCACAAACTAAACTGAAACCGAAAGAATCGAGACAACATGAAATAATTAAAGATAGTAAGAATGATTATGAAGACTAACGTATTAATTTTATTATCATTAACGAACTGAAACAAGATTACCATCACTTTGAATAACAATTCGAGGGCAATTTTTCTTTGTCCACGGACTTCTTTTGTCCCAATAAAGAGATGCATGGTCTCCAATAAGCGATATGATCTCCTATATTTTTACATCATTTGTTTTGGTACTATCCAGATTTGTCCCAATTAAGTGGTTGTCTCCTTTGTCCGATGTTCCTAATCGGCAGTTTCCACTGTATTAAAAATATCCCTAAAAACGTCATGAAAAACATAAAATTAACGCCAAAATCAATGAAGTAAGCCATAAAAATGAGAAAAAGTCAGAAGTACAATTTAAGAAACTGTTTCTTAAATTGTACCATTTCGAGTTTGTTGATAAAATTAGCTGTAATTTTGACAATTTTTGAGTAAGGTTGGTATGAATAAAAATACAATTGAAGTAAGGATACAAAAATCAGAAAATATAAACGTTGAGAATTGTAAAAATATCATCTTTGTTAGAAGTGGTATGATTTTGGCAACCTTACACTACCGTACCTACGCCTACTTATTATTGTAGGCTCAATTCGGTATCACGATGTTTCACATTTTGAATGAAAGGTGAATAAAATTAGACAGCTTTTCGTTTCATATTACGTTCCACCCGAACCTTGGTCCAAACCTACCAAGTAGGTAATGGAACTGAGTCCTTCTTGGATAACACGTTGAGAGCTGTTTTGAATGTTTCAAGTAAGTACCTACGTGTACTTCATTGTAGCTCCAATAAAAAGATTGATAAAATCGGAGAATTTCATGTCATATGTTACACCGAAATGTTGGTCTAAATGGGCGGAATCGGGTAAACAAGGACTAATTTCATAATGCGTAACGTCCGGAGGGTTTTGAGTTATTGTACATCATATCGCTGTCTATTTCATATCTTAGATTTTACGTAAAAGAATGAACAGATTATGCAGATTATTTTAATACAGCGAGATAGGCTAGGGATACATTGGGAAAGACTTCATATCATGGACTAGACCCAGGCTTCATATTAATCTGCAAATGCATTCGTTATCACTACCAAGCAGGTAGCTGCCCACATTTATACCTACACGATACCAAAGTTATAGTCGGCTATTGCATCGGTACCTCCATAAACGATGTTACAATTTAAATTTAGTTTCAAATTCCAATGTCCTCCGTTGGCTTATAAAACCACGCGCCCAACGTGTTTCCATTTTCAGACAAAACATCGAAACTCAAATTTGAAACGTTAGCCCTCGGTCATTCGGCTATTCTGGTTAGCTGGGATCCGAGCCAAGAGCCAAATGCGTCGAATGTGAAATACCATTTCTACTATCAACGCTTTGAAAATAAGACAGTCGGACGAAAAAGGGACACTTACACCACGTCGCTAGTTGAAGATGGTCAGGTGAAAATATCGAATTTAGAAGAAAATGCCGATTACCAAATCATCATCGAGAGGCGAGTGAAACGCGAAAGAAGCACCGAGTAAGCGTGTCACAGTATTTCCAATAACATTACTTTTATTCGGTTCAAAATTTTATTCTCATCCGAGTGTCCGCTGTGAATTTGATTTTTTTTTTTATTCTCTCCCAAAATACAGAATCATAGTTGAAACGAAAACTGGCGCGAAATCAAATAAACGTCCGGCAAAACCAGATTTCAAATATATAACAAAATTACAATTCGATCATACTTTAGTGGCCATCATCATTTGGCTGCCATGCGGCAAAGAACGAAACTGTAAAGGAGGAACTGCTGGAACTCACTTCGCCGTGAAATACAAGTAAGGGTTACCACAAAGGGAAAAAGCGGCGAGAAAACGGTTAAATTTGAGTCTAATTAACTTTTTTGGACGCAAACATGATTCAGTCGCTGATGAATTTTTGTTTGAAATTTTTGACAAAATTATTCATATCAGACAATCAGAGAGGCAACCTTCAATTTCCTATCATCATTATTAAATAGTGGACCAAGTTCGGTGGATAGATCACAAACAACAATAATTTTAATATCAAAGGCTAATTTGGGTTGGTAGGTACGTCAACAGTTTGTTTTCTATGCAACGGCATTCGTAATTGAACATCTTGCTGCAGTAACTCAATTTTTCATCATTGAACCTATCCAAAAAACAAACAGCAGTTTGTCAAATTTTCATATCGTGTCTTCCTGGGCTGGTGGCAATTATTTTTTTTTTTTATTCAACGATTTAAACAGAAAATTTGGGAAACTCCGATACGAAGGAACAATGGAAGAAGTGGCGAAAAGAATGAGGTAAATACCTGTGTGGATGTATGCATTTTGTTGTAATATTAGTCGTGGCATTCGCAGTAGAACAGGTATAACTTGGGACTGGGATATGATCGAATGTTCTGCAGAGTTGACTAACTTGGTCTTGTCTAAGCGAGATCTGTTGTTATCTCTGATAATAAATGCGACGAAATTTGATTAGATGTGCGAAAAGTTGTCATACCTGTTTAAAATAATGTGTATTTTTTTGGAGGTAGTAGTGTTGCAGTAAAGTCAGAAAAGACGATTGATACGGTATAGACCCCCCTTACAATCAAGGTATCTATGGCCCTTAGCTCATTTATTCATTTCTAATTCCCATCGAACACAGTAACAGTAATTATGGTTACAAAATTATACACAACACATAATTATTACAATGATTTCTGATATTGTAAGGTATAGGCAACCCGAATAAGGCCACCCCAATTTTGGAGGACAGCTTAGAGAAACTGAAAGTTGTCTGAATTTGATGAAAATTGGATAGCATATTATACACTTCATTATTGGTCCATTCTATGATTAACGCTACCCTCCCCACAATTTGATTCACAAAAAAAAAAGAAGGAAATTGACTTTTTTTGGAACATCTTACTCATAATATGGCCACTCTTTTCCAATTGAATTTCAGTGATAAAAATCATATTTTGAAATGTAAGGGAGACCTGAGTACAGTGGAATAATTGTACCATGGACAAAAATAACATCCCTTTAATTTTTGGATAAATTGGTAACATAGTATTACGTATCATACACCAGATAATACTTTATTTCTTTACTATTGTTATCCAGTTTATTGTTCAAAAATTATTGCAATATGTATCAAAATTATACAAAAAGTAAAATTTTGATAGCTCACAAAAAATGTGTCCAATGGGAAAGAAATTGAGCATTCAAATTTTCAAATGTTCTTCAAAGAAGTTCAATTGTCTGTAATTTTCCAAATTAAAACTGCCTAAAAACATTAAACATTGGGTCTTGAGAAAGTTTAGAATACTGTAAAATATTTTTGAAATTATAAAAATTATGAAGAATGTGTCACAACTGAAAAAAATTGATTTTCCTAATAATAATCATATAATTACGTTTTAAATACCAGATATCATCTGTTATCTAAATATAATTACTTTTAGATGTAGTGTATTTCATATCGTAGGTATTAGATAAAATAAATTAAATTTTTTGAATTAAAAATTTTTTTTTCTTATGGGATTTAACACATATCATTGTACACCACCTGTAATTCCATGGTGAACTGGGGTAGTATTATACAGTTGGCAGTGTTTGAGACGGTGCTCTGTGAAAACAAAATGGGAGGGGAAGCCATTGACTGAGGATAACAATGCGTACCAGGTACTGACCACGAGTACAACCTACGTGTTGATGGTGTGGGAGGAAAACAATTTAATTAAAAAGAATATTCCAGTTCAAAATGGAGGGAGAAGTTACGTTGCATTTACATACCTAGGCTAGGTGGCTAGCTCAGCCGACGATGCTCACGGGATTTAAATTATTATTTTGAGGAAATTACGATTTCGAAATTTTAAATTTAAATTATTACGTGCTTTTATTATTATGGAGAAAGCCACATCCTACAACTTAAATTATAGGTCTCTATTTGTTCACCAAGAAAATGTTAGTTGCACGACGTCCCAAATACGATACAGAATTCAAACGGAAACAAATTTTTCGAAAAAGTTACTTCCCAAAAATAGCCTTGGCGTCATCATATCGTTTTCCACGACCGAATAATATGTTGTTACTTTCAGTGTGAAAAATTCGAAACAATTTGCCAAGCTGACGTACACCGCCGACGAGAGATTCCGTATCCAAGATTTATTTCCAGGCAAAACGTACGAAGTTCGGGTGTCTTCCATAAATGGAGAACTGGAAACCGAATCGGATCCACAAGAAATATTTATTCCGCCCGGTAAGCAAGTCAAAATAACGATTAGCTTATTATTATAGTCGTATAGGTCAATATTGCTGGACCGATTTCACTTCTTTGAAATTGAAAAACGGTGAACATGTTCCTATTTCTGCGATTTCAGCATCGGGTCCGGTACAGGAGGTAAAAGTTCGTCCTTTGGGCACTTCAGCATTTCTGCTGACGTGGAAAGCTCCTCGCGATGCCGGGACCCCAATAACGCAGTATCGAATAACGTATGGAAAGTCTACGGGTAGTCTTCTGCACGAAGATAATTTCTTCCGACAGAAGCTGACTGGTGGTGGTTCGGACGAATGGCAAGCAAAAATATCGAAGCTTTCGCCAAATACGAACTACACGGCTTTCATCATACCGAGAACTGAATCAGGTGTTGGAACAGAGTAAGTACTGAACTGCGTAACATTTGCTCCAAAGGAGTAGCCACAAAACTTTGTAGGGCAGAGCAAACTTATACTGTCTTCAAAAAAAGAGCGAATTTAAAATTTTTCGCCATAATATGTATACGCAGATGTAGGTTAAAACAACTGAAAACTTTTTTCAATAATTTAGGGAGAAAAACGCTTTTCTATGCTCTCCTCGACTACATTCACGCTTTTTTCATAATTATTTTAAAATTTTCAACGAACACAAAAATAAATTTCGACCGGAAATATCTCCATATTTCATTATTTTTAATTTGTTCCCAGCTATTTTATGGATTTTTGTCATCGTTACGTAAAATCATACAGATATAAAAGTATGCCAATCAGGGTGTAGACTCACTTAAGTTTTGGCCCGTGTAGATTACTTAAAAAATTTAAAAACAATTTGCAGCAAAGAAATCATAAAATAGCGCTGCGGTGCGCTGATCCCATTTTGTGGTTTCTTAAGGTTTTCTATGGCTTACCCACTAGGCTCTAAGAATACAATAATTTGGAGAACATTCTACTCGAGTTCATTTCATAATGCTGAGCTCTGTATGCTGCATACAATCTGTCAACCTAGAAAGAAACTAGCCTAAGTCCAAAAATTCTACTTTTCAGAAGAGTAAAAAAAATTTCAGATTGCTGATATTTTTCAGTTATTGCAATGGGATGTGGAATCAATATTATAGTATTATTAATAAGAGAAACCAAGTAAAGATATTCATCGCAAAAAAATTTATATTCTATTATTAAGATGTAGAATAGAATAAAATTATCTTCCAGGGGTATCTTATATCCCTAATAAGCTACGTTTGCACTGAGCACTGAATAAAAATGTTAATACAAAAGTACCTTACCTTGGACTTGAGATAAATTTACACTCATAAGTTAATCAAAAATAGTGGAGTTAAGTTACTTCTGCATAAACTAATTTTTTCATCCCAAAAAATAAAATAGTTTAACTTGGACTCGAGGCAGTTCTGCACAAACAAATTCTGACATAAGATAGTATGCATTTGGTGTTTATTTCAATTTCTAAGTAGTATGGACTTGAGATAGCTTTACTAAATGATAGAGGGCAGCACAAGGAGAATTTTGATATACATAACATAAAAATGGCATTTTTGGACTTGAGCTAGTTTCGTTCTAACGTAACAAAATGCTGAATTGTGTTGGGCGGTATGAACTGAAAATCAATGTTCTAAGTAGTTTAATGTTAGTTCAGTGATGAACTGTGTATTCAGTGATGTTTTGTAGGTATAACCTATAGTAGATAGGTACTGCAATGGGTTGCACAGAATAAACTTCAGTTTGCTAGGCACTGTTATACCTACTAACTCAAATAACAGAATAAGGACAAAAATCTACGAGTAAACTAATATACCTACTATATTGTAGACCATGATGGTAAAATAGTATATTTCGCTACAAGAGTCAATGTTGCCCACATAACCCTCAAGTTGCGCGAATGCTATTTTTTACCACTCATGCGCATACGCAATTAGTGAAATTATCTGATTGGATGGATGGGAGGAGCCAAACATTTTAAAAATGTTGCTCTGGTTAAAAATTCATCATTTTAAGCCTTGAAAAGCGATACCTATATTACATATTTTGTGACATGTGTTGCGAAAAGAGAAATTATTTGCCAACAGGTATGCAACGCCTACGTTATATAAAATACCACCATTCTGACAGGCAGAATTCGGGTGTAAACAATTTGTACTTCAACCATCATACAGTTGTCATGGCTACGGCCACGAGTCCTGTGTGCACTAGCGATGCGCAGAGGACTCGACATGACTGGAGATACTGGGCTGAGGCGACGCTAACAGTTGTTCCACAACCAGGCGCGAGCTAAGGTGTGTGACAACGAACATATTTTATTCGTCCTTGTGACGTTAAACCAACATTAAGTAAACTCCTCCACTACATGGTAGCAGGAGCACAGTGTTTTTCACTGGACCTCGAATTCAATAATTCGTTTTCACCGAAATTTAATTTCGCAAATCGAAACCTGGTTTCGAACCTATAATAAGTAGAACCAGTGGCGTATTCAGGGAGATTTCTATGGATTAGACAGCCTACTGGAATCTTAGAAACCGCTTTCCATGGATGAAGTTAGAATATAAATGTGGGGAAATACGAGCAGATATTACCATTTTCTCGTCAAATTAAAATAAGTAGAATTAATTTACTGCTTGTCTGGACGGTACATCATTTCAAATTTTTTCCGATGAGGTTTAGCATGTTTTTCGGCGATCAGCCTTCCAGCAGCCCTTGAGCTTCATCTTTGATCTTCTCGCTAGAGAATTCGGAATAAGTGGAGAAAATGAAAATATCGAGTTTTTTCACCGTGAAAGCATTCTTCAGCTACAAGCTCTCCTCTCCAAACAGCTATTGCTCGATTCTGGTCACTCTACTGCTAAGGACCAAGGTTTTGCATTTAAAAAAACAAGAAAATTTGTATTCTCGTCTCAACAATTTTGAGGTAAGATGGCGAAAGTGTTCGAATAAATCGAAGTAGGTAAGTCAGTGAACTGATGAACAAATTGAGACCCACTCCAATGAAAATCGATCACAGAGAACGTAAAAATATTGAGTAGTGGTCAACGAGTCTATACTTCTATAAGATTATTAAAGGATTTCAATAATTGAGGTAACAGAATTCATCGACGAAAATCACTTTTATTGTGTTTCTTTTCAAGTAAAACTCGGTAACTTATTTATTATGTAATTTATTATTTTTCAGATATCAAATTGAATTGACACCTCAAGCAAGTAGTTCGCTACCTTTGGCAAAACCTGAATTCACACACAAAATCATAGACAGCAAAGATTCGCTGCCGAAGATTAAGATTCGCTGGTTGCCCTGCGGGAAATTGCAAGAGTGTAAAAATAGCAGGCCTGGTTCGCAATTCTACGTAAAATACAAGTAAAGTAGACGAAATTATTCGAATAAGTGTTATTTTTGAATCTTCTAACATATAACACGTTCAGTTAGGGAAACGGGTTTTCAAAAATTAATCGCTTAAAAATTCTAAGAATGCACGCACGGCTAGAAACGAGATCTTTCATTTTGAAAATCAGCAAAAACTTTACTTACATTGTTTTTCATTAGGTACCTGCCTAAAATTAATTCTGTCGGACGCCATTGTACCAAGAGTTCCGTCGAGTGGATTATGAATTCGTTATTGAAGTAAAATAGGGGTTAACAGGCACTTTGACGTTTTCAACGAAGGAAAACACATTATTCACTGTGTTAACGAATAAGCTTGGCTGGGAACCAGATTGCCTTGTTCATTTCCTCATTTCCTCTAAAACCTGTAATTAGGTACCTAGATATATCTATCTCATGACCTTGCTACGTGCTCCTAAGTTTACAACAATTTGCCTTATACAGTCACATGGGTGAACAATCTGAGCACCCCCGCGTGGGAAATATTGAGCCCCGCATAAAAAAATTTAAAATACCTAATTAATTTTAAAACAGGAAAATAAGTCGAAATTGATATTCCAGTCAATAATTTACGTAAGGTTTCAAGAAATTTGCTCCTCCTTACCGAGGAAAAAATTTAAACTTCATCCCAAAAACGTTTGAGCACCACATTGGAAAACAATAAGACGCCACCCATTCGTATAAGTAGGCTGGATTATCATTCCGCTCGCTCTCGTCATTATTTCTGGTTTTCTAACAATTTTCGGTGACGGAAACTTACAACGTTCGCAGCATATGAACGAAAATATAAACCTCTTCAAACATCAAATTATACCACCAAGGCAGTCTTCGTTCGCGCAATACTCCAATATCTCCATTAGCGTCCAAAGTGACGCAGGCAGAATAACAACCATTCGAATGATGTGGGTAAGTATACCCGAGCCTATTAAAAGGTCGTGAGGTTAATTTTTCCGAGGGAAACGCAATTCACTCGACTCGCAGCATTGTGCCATATTATCGACTTATTAGCTTACATAAATATTGGATGGGGTGTAGAAGTAGCCATCCGACATAATTATTTGCGCACCTAATTAGGTCATAAACGGCGCGTAATTAACGGTGAAATTATTCTTCCATCTGTTTTCGCCGACGCGCCGATAATTTATTAAGGCCACCACCAGTATCAAGTCTCCACAATATTATTTACTTCGCTCCCAATTAAATATTATAGGTATTTATTTTTACTCCGTTATAGGAGTAGTAACGACGTTGCTCAAAACACGATTCCCGAATTTGAAGATGACTACGTTGACATTTACTATGCCGTGCCAAATCGAAATTACGAATTTGTGGTCACATCTGTAGATGAATCAGATCGTGTGGACTCCGAAAAAGTAGCCGTTCGAGTGCCACCAATCGGTAGGTAAATCGGCTCGGCTTGCAAAATATCTCCGCTTATTATTAAGCATACGTAAGTGTATAAAAGGAAGTGGATTTTTTTGTCACCTCATCACGGTGTCTATGCCGCGTGAATCGCCTTTAGACTTTGCGTACAGATACAGACTCTCGCACGCGCGTCTAAAGCGCTAACTTATCGAAAGACAATTTGCGAATGTTCGATCGTTTGGTCGTGATTGAGATTCAAACATTCGATGACGTCACTAGGTGTTTTACTCATTCAATGCGGTCACCCGACTCGACGGGCGTTTGCGAAAGATAACTGTTTGGGCACTAAGGAGGAGTCCTAACTTTGAATCCAATTTGATATTTCATTCTCTGAATTATTTGCTTTTTTAATTTTGTTTTTTTTTTTTTTTTTTTTTAATCAAACCATAAAGATACTTATTTAGGTCTTTATATAAGGTGCCAAAGATGAGTTTTTTTTTTTTTTTTTGACGTGTTTGGTTGAAAGTTAGTTCTCAGTTCTGGTTCAGGATTACAGTGTGAGTTGGGAAATGTAGAAACTGCAAAAATGGGAGCTGTAAGCAAATTAAGTTCGAAAGTTTTCGATAAAAGTTGTATAATTTTTGTTTTTCATCCTCGCTGATTTTTTTTTTTTTTTTTTTTTTTTCAAATAATAATGATCTTGTCTCGGTTACGTTTGAAGGACGATAAATTATTTACTACCCAGTTAATGTATAAATGAAACTTTTCAATTACAGGGGTGAACAAAAAAATCTGTTACAAAAAAGTCACAAAAAATATTCCAAAGATAAAAAAAGGAATCGGACCTTTTTACTCGAAAATACGATTAAATTTTAATTAGTAGGTTTTTTTTAAGAGTATAGCTCATCTGACCATTACAAATCACCAATAAAACTCGCCTTTGCCTTTGTGTGAAATAAATACAAGTAACTACCCAGTAACCTAGGTACACATTTACTGCACGATTATACCCCTCATGAAAAGATACATAATACCTACGATTTAGGTACCTAACTTGTAAAAAAAAAAAAATATCAGAATCGGTAGTCCATTATAATAGATAATATGCGTCTGAAAGGGAGTTTATTAGAAACAAGAATACAGCGGTAAAGAAGTTTCATGAAGACAAAAGAAATATTCGGATAAGGTAAACAGAAACAGAAAGTCCTATATTTCGTAATGCACGAAACACTCAAGACGAATTCTCAGATACATTTCCTCATAAGCTACACAGAAGCCTGGTCAATAATTATTCTTAACTTTTTGATTTGTAAACATCTTGGCGCTTGATCTAGCATTCTAGTAGGGTCGAAAATGAGAATATTACGATTGTAACTCGTACGTCTTACAATATTGTAACTGTTGGCATGTAGGTGTGTGGTTGTGTGCATGCGCAACACGCGCACTCGCAGTCACACTAGACTATTAGGGTGCGTATACATTTGCGAGCAAAATGCTTGCGAACCATTCGCGAACCGTTCGTTAGATGCTCGAGAACCACTCGATAAAATATTATTTCAGTGAACAGTTCGCGAGCATCTAGCGAACCAGGGAAAAGAGACGAACTAACTGCGAACCATCCGCAGTTGGAAACATGATGACTTCTCGTGAAGAAAATAAAACAATGTTGGTGATGAGTGGCGCGGTTTTATTGATAAGCTCGCGAACACAAAAATGAATAAACTGCATACGAACGCCGTCCCAACTGAACTGCGAACATCCTTTGTGTTTGTCGAAAAAACCGACTTCCGGCGGTTCACAACGAGCGACGAACAAACGGTTCGCAAGCAGTTCGTGCGACGCAAAAACGTCGTATCAATTACGCAAACATGGTGCTTGCGAGCGGTTCGCAAATGGTTCGCAAGCATTTTGCTCGCAAATGTATACGCACCCTTATGTTTACGCATCAATCTTTCACAAATCCCTATTTGAACTCGCACTTTTTTTTTTTTACTATCGCAATAATCATTGGAGTAGATAAGTGTAATAAAATTTCGATTAACTCGGTATCATAATTGTTCAATTAGGTAATAAAACATTAATTTTTTATCTCCCGAAAATTTTACTTTTTGTGGGTCATGAGGTTCTTACATAACGCAGTTGATATGTTACATTGATTTCACATAAAATGATGCGAAATATTATCTCATTTAACCGCTTATGTTCTTCATAATCGTAAGTATAAGTAAAAATGCATTTTTAATGATAGGCTTTTATTAAGCGAAAAACGTTATGAGAAACATAGCAGACTCACCCAAACACAATAAACCCACTCAGAATGACGACCGCCACGACTCAACAAACGCAGTTGTCTGCCGTACCACATTTTTTTTATTCACCTCGCCATCCACTTAGCAACCATAAAGTGCGTCTTAACATCCGCTGAATATACCGCTGAATGAAGAACTGTAATAAGTTAACAGAAAGTGTATTAAAAAGTAAAAACCATACTAAAACAGTTTGCCATAGTACACATAAAAGTCAAAACGATAATTTTAAACGATGAATTTTGCAAGTTGGTAATAGATTTTTTTTTCTGGAATTGTTTCCAACAGTTAGGTATACATAGTAAATTCAATAAACTGGATACTAAAAATACACTAAAATAACGTATACCTACTGTGTATTTGCAAGATATTCTGTTGAGTAGAAAACTCACCTTGTAGTCAAAACTAACAATATCCATTGGATAATGTGAATATTGTTAGTTTTGGTTCCAAAGGGCTTCTTTGTTTGTAGACTGTTTTCTCCCATAAAGAGACACATTAGAATAAATTTTAGGAGTTAATTTTGGGGGGCGTGAAATTCTAGTATCAATCCATACTTAACACATTCTCAAAAAATGTTTTAGGTGATTTTAGGAATTAGGATGCTCAATTACTAGGCATCCTCAAGCCAAATAATATAATATCGGAAGTATCCACACTTAATACTGTTTGCAGATACTACAATAACAATTGCTGAAGCTGTGGAAGGACAGGAAGTTATTTTTCAATGCAAGGCTATTCGCTCTTCCAAGCCAGATATCCAATGGGTATTGGATGGAATCCCAATAAAATATGGGGATAAAGTCGTAAAAATGGAGAATGGTGATTTAAAACTTCGGTGAGTAGGCACTTAAGGCTATAGTTTTACAGTCAAAGTTTATACCAAGTTAGGAGTTTGAACTAGGTTCGGGAGTAAAAAGTAGTTTTACAGTCCACTGAACCGAGTTTAATAATCATAAAGTACAGTTTAAATTTATCGACGGATTTCCATGAGTTAACTGCTGGTTCAAGTTTTTCATTGGCAGGTTTATCACAAGATTTTTTTATTGATAAACTGCAAATTTATATGGTCGCTAAACACTACCTACTCAATTCTCAAATATTGTTGAAATGATATCACTTTATCAATTATTTATTTATTCGTTTTAATTTTCATTTCTGATCACAAATTAAATTTCCAGTAATAAAAAGTTATATCTTTTGAAACATTGCGAAAATTGAAAAAAAAAAAAAAAATCGATTTAAGTGAACAACAACTGATATGCAACAAACTGTAAAACCAAACAAACTTTGAACCAGGATTAAAGTTCAGTTGAACCAGTGTTAAAAATTCTATTGTAAAACTAGCCTTTAAACAAATTTCTTACTGTGATAAACTGATAACGTCGAATAGAAAGCTACAATTCAGAAATAAAACACGATTTTAACAGAAACCTTGAAAGATTTATTTTTCTGTTATTACTATCTTTGAAAGTTACAAAACATCAAATTTTAACTGCAACTTTTGTTTTAGGGGAACTTTGTCCAACGGTGTACACCAGTTGGTGTGCTCAGATCAAAGCCAAACGAATAAAATCAGCTTAACCACATTGGTAGTTGTCAATTGTACGTACCTACCATAGTGAAATAATTTGACGAGTATTAAATAATTATTTGCCAAGTCCAGTCCTGATTTAGTAACTTCTGTTTTCCATTTTTCAGCACCGACAATCATTGAGAACAAAATTGACTTCAACACACGTCAGGTGTCTATTGGCGAGAAAATAAATCTAATTTGTCAAATAAAAAGAGAAGTTTTCAACGCAGTCGATGTTAAATGGCTAAAGGATGGCAAAGATCAGGGAGGTGAAATGCGGGACCCGACATTGGCCTTTCAAATATTGAAGGTTCTTTCAATCACTGTGAGAGGCGATCAACAAATTGGCAACTACACTTGTGTTGCAAAAAGTCATCTGGATGAAGACAGAGCTACAGTCTCGTTGGTGAAGAAGAAGTAATCAGAACAAAAGCAATTTACCGATTATCTGAATTTCTTTTCATTTATGCTTGGTAGCTGATAATAATATTATTTTCTGATTATATTTTCTCCCTTTATATCTTCCTTCTCTCGTCATACGTACTCAGGTTTTGATTAAAAACCAGTTAACTGAGAGATTCTAAATTAACGAATTGTACAAATTTAAATCTTGATTAAATAGAAATATAAATTTTTTATTTAGCTAAGTAGGTAGTATGCCTTGTTAACAAAGTGTTTCTGGTGTTATTGCAGTTAATGAGAATCTATAAAAATCTATATTTGTTACTGATTACTCGTTATTGGTTAAAAATGTAATTATTTAGCTACTCGTCACTGTTTTGGTTAACCAAAACAACTTTTATGGTTATTGGTTGTGGTTACTGATTACTGATTGGAGACGAAATTTGGGATAAATTAGACAAAAAAAAATTTTTTTCAGGTCAAATTATCGATAATTGATAATTTTTCAGGAAATAATTGGTAATTTAAAAAAACATAATCAATAATATTGATATTTCATAAAAACCAATAATAACTGATTCTTTCTGATTATCATTCTGGTTAATGGTTTCAGCATTTTTTATGGGAACTGGTTAATGATTATTGGTTATATTGAATTTTTTTGTTTTGGTTATCAGTTCCCAAATCAGTGTTGTCAATTTGTTTAGGTTTTTAGTGGTTATTGTTCTGGTTATGGTTATGGTTATAGTCCTAGAATAAGAGCACATTGAAGAAAGTAAATTCAGTATATACGTAAATTATTCAATACAAATGTTATTTGAACATATTAAGAATTGATGTAGTGCTAATTGCCAGGTAAGCTGTACTTAATTGCAAAAGAGGAACTTCCAATAATGTAGGCAAGTATGAATGTTGTCTTTCATGAATCACGTAACCAATTTAAAATTCAATTCTCCTTGAGACTGATTGGTCAAGTATGAACTAGTGATGTATTAACCATCAATACAAAAATGATTATCGATAGCTATCAATGTCGCGAAATGGCACGCCATTACTTGAACGCTATACACAGAGCAGCAACAGAATCGGTAGAAAGTGCCCCCATAAGGGGTGGAAGAAAAACGTAGAACAAGTTCTGTTGTTTGAGCAACGACCAATGAGGAGCAAGAAGCTGAGCAGCGACAGCAGCATACATGCACGCCGTTGCAGCCCTTGTGATGTCACCCGTGCGGCAACTGCCGCCGCCCCCACATTAGATTTACTTCCCCGCTCCTCTATTTAAAATCACATCTCGTTAATGGTAATAAAAACTCAAATAATACAAGTTTTTTCAATTATCTTTTTTCTCAGCCCTTACGAAAAATGCAAGACCAACAAAATTGGTCATCAGGCTACAGCCATTGTTGTATAACAACAGCTACGTGAATGTTCTCGTGTATCTTCAATGAATAAAAGTCTAAAAGGCTTACATGGTGTCGACTACTTTTTATTTGTATAGAACAAGTTCTCGGGTCTTGCTAATGCACTATTTTCCCCCACTTATAATAAATAATTCAAAGACGTTGACGAAACTCAAACAACTTTCTTCGATAATCAATATGAAAAAATATTGATATTACGCATAATTATAGTATGAACTTACTCTCATCTGACTAGTGATGCAATTATCGTATCAAAAATATCGTTATTTATCGATATTTTCATTGGAGAAAAGATATTTTGATATTTTATTAATTTTTGTTTTTTATTTTTTGCTCTGAAAACTTGATTAGTGCAAAAAAATCACTTTTGTTTTGTTTAATATATTATATAATAATGTCCGAAAGAAGTTTGGTGCCTATTGTTTCGATAGTTTCCGAGAAAACTGGAAAACAAAAACTTCCTTGAAATGTAGTTTTTGCAGAAGTTTTATGAAATTACAAAAAGGATCCGATTAAAATTTTCTCGGCATCTCTTTTTTACATTATATGACTGTATACAATTCTGATAGATGTTTGGTGCCTATTTTTTCGGTAATTTTCTATAAAACTGGAACGGAAGTTTGTTTCACGGTTTTCAGATAACTACAAAAGGGATCGGATTGTCATTATGTGAGTGCAAATTTAATAGAGATTTGGTGCCTATTGGTTGAGTAGTTTCCGAGAAAAATATTAAAAAAAAATAAAAAATTGCTGAAGAACAGCGAATTAACTGTGTTGCTTAAAGTATCTATGTTTTATTTACGGCGCAAGGGGTTACAAGCATTTTTTCAGCGTTGCATTGATTTAGGTTTTAATTACCTACTTTTTTGTTTTTTACTTTAGGGTTTTTGCATAAAGTGAAAAAATCCCATTAAAATAACCGTTATTTTCCTTCTTCCTTTCCCTTCAATTAGTTCTATGTTTTGTTTTTCATCTGTGAAGCTAGTGATGCGCACTAATCGATTAGTCGAATATCATTCAGGCTAGGGCAAAAATCACAAAATTTTTATAATAGATATAAACGAAATAGATGAGGAAGATCCTACTTTGTTGGCTGTTGCAGAAGAAACGTTTTCAATTCTACCATTTAATTAATGCGTGTTGAAAAAATTAAGTTCGGAAGTTGGTATAAGAATAAAAAATAGTGAAATCGATTACTTGAAATAATCAGTTATAATCGAACTGCATCACTAGTGAAGCAAAAACCCCATTGCAACATCGTTTATCGATGTAGCTTTGTTCAGTTTTAATATTGGCAATGAAAATTATCAAACTAAGTTTTCTAGCAAAGTATCACTGCGCTGGATTTTTTTGTTTTTATTTTGACTCTAAAACGCATTATTATATAGTGGTAGTTGCGAAATTTTGAACAATAATTCAATATAGGTAACTTCTCATAAAATATTACCAATTTTGGTGCAGTCCGTAGAGATCATTTGTGTTTCCATTTTGAATGAGCGGGTATGGTTTTAAACTGAATAATTTTAGATCAACAGTTATAAAAATTTAATATAATCATTAATTATAATACATTACTAACATTTTAGCTCATAATTTTCTACTTTTTGAAAACTTACTATTTCTAACGAAGCTGGTGATACGTTAGAGTTTTTTTAAACCTATGATGACGGCATGAAAACATTTATACTTGAATTTTAATTTTCAAAAGTTGGCGAGAGTGGGCTACTTACAAAATTCCTTTGCCCCAATGAAATTTAAAAAAAATCCTAACTACGCCAGAATTGTGTTAAAGCAAATCTTATGAAGATGGGGCGAAATCTATATCGAAACTTATCGATATTTGCCATCTCTACTCAAGGGCTTATTCTTATAAAGACATTTTACAAAATGTGATTTATTTTTTTAGTGATAGCATTAATTACAGGCAATAACTCACCATCCATTCAAATTTTAATGATAGACTCAGTTATTCTGTTATGTAATACTGAAGGAGGTCTATTAGAACCTTCGATTATTCAGTACCGAATACCCAGGTAAACACGAAAATCCGTCTCAACATTAATGAAACCCAAAACTGAGAATAGTTTTCTGCACAAAGGTAGTAGGTCTCTTTGCATCTGTTTTCATTCTGTAGATGGTATTGTGAATATGTGACGAATGTTGGCACGCACCGTTAACATTGGTGAGATAGGGCTACTAGATATCCTTTGTTTCACAAGTTTCTTATCTTAAGGGACAATTTGTCATTTCAATAAAATTGTAATTAGATTACGTACCTACTAGAGCCCTGCACGAGTACATACGGCATCGTGTGATAACAAGTAAAAAATACTTGTCAGACGAGTAACTTGATTACCCGTATGTACTTGTACTCATGTAGCAAACGATGCGAGAAAGTAATCGGCATCACATCATGGCATTATTGTTGCAAAACTTTGGGGAAACTCACGGCGATTACATATGAGTATAATTGCTACGATGCCACGCTGCTACGAGTAATATTTTTCCGATTACATACTCGCATCGTTTTCTAAGGTAATCGGTGATTCCTACACGATTACTTTTTTATGTACTTGTGTAGGTCTCTAGTACCTACTTTTTGTTTATTTTTCCTAAATTTTGTTTTTCCATTTTATAATTAAAGGATTGTTGATAGAACAGGCCCTTATTTATTTGAATAAAATTATTAACGTGGTGGTAACAAACGGTGAATCACTCTCGACAAGTAAATGAGTGAGATTCACCTTGTAGATACATTTGAAAAATTATAACTGAAAATATTAAATCAGCCCCGTTTCTGTATGAAATTGATATTTCATACCAATTTCAGCCCTATTGATACGGATCTTTTTTCATAATATTTAAAAAATCTCTTTTCCAGGAATAAGTGCACAGACAAATGGTCACAACATTTGTCTAGTCGGTTGTGATTATTCTGATGCTGGTTTTTGTGAGAAATAACGGCCATATAATCCAATTTTCAATGATAAAAACTCGTAACTTCTTCCCTCAATAATGACTAACAACTAACAAAATAATGACCATTTGCAAATCCACATCAAAATCTTGATTTTATTAAGCCACCGCCATTTATACACAGCATAGCCGTACACATTTTTTTTCAGCCTCTCTAAGACAAATTTCTGGAGCTTGAATCATAAAATTCATGCAACTTATCTCATAAATGAACCATCCATTACTGTCGTCTGTTTCCACCCCATATACCTACAGGTTATCCAAAAATTTCTCCCAAACCAAATAATTCTTGTAGGACACTCATCAAAAGAAGCAAAGCAGGTTATGGCAGTATCCTTTTTTTTAGTATTGTTGTTCCAGAAATACAAGCTTTCATATGCGTTTGTCGAATAAGTTCGAATAAGTTGCATACTTTTTCATTTGAAGGCAAAATTTACATAAGATGACAGTACATCACATAAAGGTTGCGAGTTCGAATCCAGGCAGCGGGATATTTTTTTGTTTAAAACGAATTTAGACCTGCTAAAATTTCAAAAAATTTCTTCCGATTTCAGATACATTTAACTTTGTAAGTAATGAAAATAGAGACCTGGTCAACAGAACGTTTTTAATTACTTACAATAAGATGTATTCATCGAAAATATAAATTTAAAGAATTTTTATAATTTACCCATTTGATTTAGCTACAAAAATTTTCAAAATTTGAGAGCCTTGTATCTCTGAAACAACCAATTTCAAGGCCCACGTTAACCGGAACTTTTGCTTCACTCGATGATTTCTGCAAGACCCATTTTGCTTGGCAGACGATTTTTGGACACCCTGTACACAGCGAATATATACATATATTGTTTTTTTTCGGATATATTAAATTCACAAGTTTTTTTTTCCAATGATCGAGATATCTTTAACTCCGTAAGATCGACTCAATGAAGAAATATCCAATAAGTAACTTTTGTAAATTAGGTCTGAAAACTTTTCACATACTATGTCCTATACCTGTTTTTTGAGATTTTATTGAAAAACAAAATTTGAATATATTAAAAAATATTGGCCCGTTGATGGGAGGAGGGATTTTTAATATGATGTTTAGGGGACCATTTTCAACAATTTTCTAAAAAAATAAATTTTCTTTAATAAAATGTTTTTATTTTTCTCATGTATACTTACGTCTAATTTGCTTAAAAAATTATTGCGACGAATTGTAAATTATTTCAATTAACACTGCTAGACTCCGTTTCACGTAAGAAACACATCGAGTTTGTGGGTGCAGGGGAAAGAGCAGAGGTAAGTGAACGGGCAATACGATTCACTCTTATCGTTCAAGCAATGCGTTATCGTGGATATGATTGTGGAACTGTAATTAACTGAATGCTTACAATTTTCTGGTGTGAACAACGAACAGATTCGGACGTTCATCAACGTGTTTCTTAGGTGAAACAGAGCCCACCTACAGGACGTTCACTTGCGAGTGTATTGTGTTACATGCATAACTGATAGGCAGGTTATAACGAAAACAAAAAAAAAGAAAAAAAGAAAAAAAGTAAGTAGGGTAGATGTGGAAGAATAAGCAGAAATTGGGCATCGATGAAATATAAAAATTTCGGATTATTAATCCGGCAGTAAGAATAAGAATTTATTTATTCGTAGTCGGGAGGAGACTCGGATTCGTATTCTGGGGGCGAATCGGACTCATCTTGCGGAGGCAAATCGGATACGTCTTCTGTGGAAGAGCGAGATAACCAGACCATAAAACCGGCTGCGACGACGAATACTGGTGTCACATACCACCAAATGGACGTGGATTCATCAGCTGCTGGTGATACAACTGTTGATGAACCAACGGCTGGTGATCCAACTGGCACTGATCCAGACGCAGGTGATCCAACTATGGCTGACCCAACGACGTTGTATTTGTAATTCAGTATTGTGTGATTCAAATTCGACTTATCCCGAAGATTACCGCGTGGTAGGTAAGCACAAACCACGACCACTTGTTTCTTTGATACAATACTGCATCCGATGTCTTTCGTAGATCTCCATACGAGTTGTGTGAAACTGTCTGCATGTGAAGCACATTACGACTTATTAGTAAGATGATTACACGATTTTAAGGTACTGAGCGGGACAGAAGTCCAAGGTTGCAAGTGAGATAAATCGTATTTCGAAAAGAATGCAAACATAGTTCGAGTAGGAGGCCCTACATATTTTGCACCATCTTTGTTACAGGAGAGGGCAATATTGTTAGACACTTTAGGTTCTCGTGCAACCAGTTTTCAAAAATAATATTTCTACTTTCTTATATTTTCGTAAGTCCGTTTATCATTGTAGTCCACTCTACCACAAGAGTAGCGGCTAATGGGGTCTGCTGGACAACCGCTGCAGAAGAACTGCAAATATTCGGTCCTCGCATCGTCGACTTAAATAGTTCAACATCGGTGGCCTCAGCTGGTCTTAGGCCTCCAGAACTACTTACTAGACGTCAATAATGCACTCGAGTACCGAAAATTCGTGAGAAACTTCATTTGACACGATGAATTTCGTTCCAATCGTAATGAGACAAGGGGCCAGTTATGAGCTAAAGAAAGGTTCTGAAGTTGGAGCAAGAGCGTCTACTTTCCTCATTTTCAGTCAGATGGCATAATTTATTGTTAGGAAGTAGAATTTGCCGAGTGAAATTTGTCGCAATTCAACCACCTGTTGTGGGTGCGTTGCCTAATAGCAAATCCAGAGAAGCGGTAAACACCTTCGTCAACATTTGGAGAGTCTACCACTACTTATAGTTCCAGTCATCAGGACAACTCGCATCGTCATCCGAGCGTCTTACTTTCTGAGATGAGGAAAGTAGGGCTTATAACGTTTTTTGCCTTATTGGTAACTGAGAACCAATACAAATCTATTTTGCTTATTGGTTACTGATGATTGGTTAAAAATGTAATGGTTACTGGTTATTGTTCTGGTTAACCAAAACAACTTTTCTGGTTATTGGTTATTGGTTATTGGTTATTGGTTGAGACAAAATTCGGGGTAAAATTAACCAAAAAAATTTTCTTCAGGTCAAATTATCTATAATTATTAATTTTCCAGGAAATAATTGCGGTAATTTTTGAAAAAAATAATTAATAATATTGATATTTCATGAAAACCAATAAAAACCGATTCTTTTTGGTTATTGTTTTGGTTAGGTAATGGTTTCAGCATTTTATAGAAACTGGTTATTGGTTATTGGTTATTGGTTATGTCTGAGTTTCTTATTTTGGTTATTAGTTCCTAAATCAGTGTCGTCAATTTGTTTAGGTTTTTAGCGGTTATCGTTCTGGTTATGGTTGTGGTTACAAGCCCTAGAGGAAAGGAGAAGTGGTTGCAACAAGGCGCACTCCCTGTGTAGAAACAACACACTAAATAGCATCTAACAGCTGATATCTATTGGTTTACTAAATCTATCAGACACGATTTTCAGATCACTGATTATGTTATTTCCTTCTAATGTTCTAATCAGTGGCAGGTCTACGAGGGGAAGAAATGGGGAAATTTTCTCCTACCCAAACGCCCAAAATAAAAATAAAAAGTCAAAAATTTAAGGGGAAGATGGGGGATTTTACTTTGAAGTCACAGCACAGTGGCGCTTTGGAAAAAGAGTTCAACAATGTCAACAAAGAATGCAACCATCCAATGAAAAGGCCCAAAAACAATAAAATTGAGACAATTTTTTCTACTTTTTTTACTATCTCGCCTTCTGAAAGCTCAAAACGTTTGTTCTCGGTCTCATTTTATTCCTTATATTCTCCTATTTAATTTGGAATGATCAATGAAAAGCCAAATGTTCGTTAAAGAGAATGATTGAAAAAACTTTAAAGACTGAGATATGCTTAATACACTTTTATCTCGTTGGTTTGTCCACATAGTTATCTATAACACGGAAAACGCTCAAGGCTGTTTTTTGACGCGTAATCCCCTATTGAAAGTACCACCACAGAATTCCGATAAAAACCGTTCAAAAATTGTTGAAGAGCAAAAAAAAAAAGACAACAGCAGCAGCTCCGTTAGAAAAAGTAAGTCTGATTTAAACAGACCATCTAAATTTATTTCAGGAATGATAGTGCATCAGATTATCGACCTGTCTGACTGTAAATCCATGCAAAATATTTAAAGACCTAATGGAGTTAGAATGACGTACGTGAGAGCAAAACTCTTATAAATATTTTATTTTATTTGTTTGAAGGAAATTTACAGCGGAACACACTCCATTATTATTTGGAAAATCCTTGAATAATAAGAAAGTTCCACAATACTCAACCATACTTTCCACTCCATAGGAGCAAAAGTCTGTTGGGCTACATATACTTTTATTCAGGAGACAGAAATTTCCAGAGCATTTGGCATTGGCATTCAGTTACAAGAGCTCCTTTTCGGGCAAAGTCGGTTTTATGTAGGTAGCCCACTATCTCGAGCAGAGTCTTCTTTTTGGGTTCATGAATGTTCGTATATAGAACCAAAAAATTACAGGCATAAAGAAAATTTTATATGGAAAGAAGTGCTTGATAAGTGCAGCAGATATTATGCCTTGAGAAGCAGTTTTCATTTACTGTTGCAAATCGCGTACAATTTTTGTGGTGAACTCTTTTTCGAAACATAACTTACACCTATGCAATAAATTTACCCTTGTTTTATGTGTTATCTTTAGAAATATGTTTAATAACTTATGATATTCTTAATTCCACACAGAAATGTTATAGTTACACCTTTACTTTGGGGTTTACATACTAACCATACCCTATTTCAACTTAGATTTCTTTTTTTGATTCACTGATTTCTACTTCGATCGTAAAAATAGTAAAAAATAGTTTTGCCCGGTCAAAAATTGTGAGGTGAGAAAATTTAAAAATAGTTTTTCTCAAGTTTTTGGTTTTGGAAAAGGGTATTCTCAGTTAATAATGGAATTAATTGGTCCCGACTGGTTAAGCAAAATCACTTTATTATTTTGGCTGTAATAATACGAGCTAAGTGTTAATCAAAAAGAACTCATCCTTCAGATTAAAACATCTCAATGGAAAATGTTCTATCGAATTAACAGAAAAAAACGCTTCATCTACAATTTCCAATAGAAAATGATCAAATGGATGAGATACAGTTAGGCAAACCTTCTCATAAAAATTCTACAATACAGAAACTCAAAAAAAACTTTATTTGAAACAGGTCCAATCAGAACTATGATACTACCATTTCATCAAAGTTTCTTGACTCCCCTGAAAAATTATTCATACTGTACGTGAGTCTTGTTTCGTAAAATGTGCAGAATTGTTTTACGTAAATTCTGGTATTGACAGGGACAATAATATATACCCACAAGGTAGCGAATTAGTATCGTACTTTGCATTCCGCCAACAGTAAATTCAAAAAACTACCTACAATGGATTTCAAAATTCTGTGACAGAATTAGCCACTTAAATCTTGAATTTTAACCCTGGCAATATAAGTCAAAAGTATTCATACCGACACGTTTTGGCAAATCAGGTTTGTAGAACCCCGGATAAATTTTTCCTTCTTCGTACCACGCTCTGACTGGATTATGATCAAGTGAATCCGAGCTCATTAAAGTCTGCAAATTAGTATTTTTATTCGTCCAAGTATTTTGACCAATTTTGTCACCGAAGGAACAACTTTTTCCTTCAATAACTAAATCACTCTCAGCACAAGATTTGGCATCAGAATTCATCTGTTGGAAACCAATGGAGATGTTGAAAACAAATTTAAATTTTATAGGTAATGATGTATGATAATCTAATAAGGTATTTAAAAAACAAAGCCAACCAATTTTTGAACGTTCTCTGATAATATTTTATTTAATGTTATACACAATTATTGAAGAGTTTGGAATATTTTTAACTAATTCAACCCAACTTCGCTTCAAAAAAATACCATCGAAAGGGAGAGTCTGCTAAAAGTGTTTTATCCAACCAGAGATTTAAGGACATGCAGAACACTTATTGTCACTGATTGGTTTTAACGAAGAAGTAACAATAGGTATCATAGCAGGTAGCATCAAACGTAATTCAAATTTTCACATTTTGTCACAAATTTACCACTGAACAACAACCCATCAACTATTCTTTCAGTCACAGTAAAAATAAATATCATTCTGGTCTCACTATAGCAAAACAAGGGAATGGAAACAAATGGCAAGGAACAGGAGTATAGTAGCTAAATGTGAAATTGCAAACAACAGCAAGAATAACACACTGACGAGCAAATATCACAAAAGGTAGGTATGAGAAATACCAAGAAAATGAATTGAAACGTTCTTGAACATAATTATGTCAGGTTTATGTTTGAAAGTTATTAACTTATTTTTGACCTACAACCAACCATTTACGAGATATTTGCAAAAACTCAAAACGACAAACACATTTTGCAATACACCGGAGTTACTTCACCTGATAGAATTGCAGACTTCTAGAGTATTCATCTCCGAATACCTACAAAAAAATTCTTTAAATGTTCCAAATGATCTTTCTAACACTTTTTTTTGGGTGTGCATTGACTAGACAAGCCACAAAAAAAAAAAAAAAAAAAAAATCACTTTTAAATCTGATATCTGAAAATATTTTTCAGTTTATCAACATCTTTTTTCATAGACATCATTATTATCTTCCACTTTTTGTTCGATTGTTAGTGTGACTCAAAATGCGGCAAACTAAATTTTCAGAGGGCAGCACCCCCATCTTCCCACTGTGACACTAACCATGTCCTGGTTGTCTCCCTAAAGACAGTAAATTAGGGAAAATTGTTGTACCAACAACACGATACCTAGGAACATATTCTCATTCAAGTGACACAAGCAATCCTTAGCGCACAAAGTGGTATTAAATGATGTGTAATTCTATATTTAGCATCTGAAACTAAAAACAATAGTCTCGTAACTGCTCATTTCAAAATGAAAGTGAATAAGATTTATATGGAGTGTCTGTTGACTGAATGGTTCCTCACGGATCCGTGCCTAACTTATCACATGTGTTCACCTAACTCACGTTTTGTCTTATCAATTATCACTCTTGTTTGCCTCTCAGCATTTATTTCCATTCGTTTACCGTTAGATTGTATGAATATTTGACATTTTTTAGTGTTTAATTGAGTAATTAATTGCAATTGAATTATTTGGTTATAATTTAATCATTTTGTTTCATCTCAAGTGCATTATGCATTATTAATCGAATTTGTAAAACAAACGAAAAAATTGCATCAAATAAACTAAATAAACCTGAACATAAATAAAATGAATTTCCAGTAAGCCTAAGGCATTACACTAAACAATTATTGCCACGTTGGAGATTGAACTAATGATGAGGAGTAAACTTTGGCTTCAATGTCTTCATTTCTATATTATATCTTTTACACGATTCATTAAGATGACGAAAAGAAAAATCATATTTTTATCCTCATATTAAAACCTTTAGTGTAATATACGTACTTTAGATGTAATGAAGTGATTAAATTATGACCAAATAATTCAATAGTAATTAATTACTTAATTAAACACAAGAAAACGTCAAATATTCACACAATTTAATGGTAAACGAATGAAAATCAATACTGAGGGGCAAACAAAGGTGATAACAGTCAAGTTAAAACATGAGTAAGGTGAATACATGTGATAAGTTAGGCGCATGGATCTAAGAGAAACCCTTCTGTCAACAGACATTCCCGATTTATACGGCCAAAAGTGAGTTATCACATTACGCAAACTTTTGCAGTTTGATAAGAGATAAGCATTCGAATGATGAAAAAGAGCTATTGAAAAAACAGAAATAACATTGCTGAGTAAATGTATCCATAAATCAAAGTAATTCAAATGAATATTCATCACCTAGAACAGATTTGGTGGGAAAGAAACAACCTATATTACATGGGATCACAATATAAATATAAAATAAATTTATAGGATTCTTTGCATTTATGAAATTTAGTTAAACATGCCCAGGAATAAATTTGGGAGTAGAAAAAAGGTGATTAACTTGAAAGCTATTAGAGTGAATTTGATATTTGGGAATAAAAATTTCAGTGTTTTTGGGTAGGTACTTACATCACACTGCGAGAACACTTTGTAAGACTTTCTTGTTCTCTTTTCATAATAACAATTTTTTTTTTAAATTAAGAAAAATAATAGTACGTTCCATCATATTTCGATGGAAAATTTCATTGTCTATCCAATTATGATGAAACCATATACGCTAACTTTCAGATGCAAGAGGTACAACTGCAATACTGAAATAATTTTCAGTGTTGAATTGCCGCATCAAAAATTCATTCTACCAATTCTAAAATTATTTTTTTCCATTCTAATTGACAGTTTACACTCATTTAGTCATTTACAAATTACAATTACAAAATTTAATAACACGGAAAACAACTGAAGTCAGCGCCTATGGATAAAACAATATGCAGCCTAACAGCGGATATTTACATTGTGTAATATTTGCCATTACCACACTGCCCTACATATTGACAAACAGCAAATATGATGAAGTTTGATCAGCATATTTGCTAGCTCAGTGCAGCAAGTACACTCCTAACCTACATTTTCAAATTGTAAACAAACTAAATTCTGCAGAAATTTGACTGGTGATTTCAATCTCAGTTTTGGTCTCGAAATGTAAATCAATAATTGTAAATTTAGGGAGTTCACTTCAGAGGTGGCGAATATTTAAGTATAATTCTGTATGTGTAGCTGTTTATTCAATTTAGTTATATGAGCCAAGTTGTGCGAAACACAGTTTTTGTTTAAGTAATTTTATTGTATTTGCGGTTTGATAACACAAACCACAAGTTGTTGTAAATATCGATGGAGCGTTGAGTGTTATAGTGAGTGACCTTCACACTTCCAGAAAAAAAAATTGTGACAACAGTGAACTTTCATTTCATTTGTCTAAAAGCCCTAGTACTATACCAAACATACCAATAGTTCATTTTGTGTACAAATTCGAACTCCTACTCCCCATTTAATTGAAAATTTCAGTGCTCCTGGGCACAGGGTACTATGTTCCCAAGTACATTAATACATCATATACTTGTACATGGGAACACTTTGTAAGATTCTCTTGTTTTATTTTTCATGACAACAATTTTGTTATAAAAACATTAATTTCTGAAATAATAGATCTAGAGCTCTGGGAGTGAGGTCATTTGCATTTCTGGTAAAAAAATATATTATTTTCTTTTGGACATTTGGAGAATTTGCAAAAATAATGAAATTTGACGTTTTTTGCACTGTTTTCATTGCCAAATTTTAAACATAATAATGCCAAAAACTCCGCACTCCAATTATATCATTCACTAATATGATTTTTCTGAAAATTACCAGGCCCTATCCCCAAATTTGACCTCTCAATATCATCAAAATTTGGGTTTTTTTAGTCATATTACTGGAAAATATCAACCAATTTTGAAACATCTCGAAAGGCTTCACTTTTTTAACACATTTCCAATCATAACTTGAAAAAAATGACAAAACTGATCAGAAATTCATAACAAATTACATTTTTGGTAATGAAGAATTTGAATATCAGTATTAAAAAACTTTAGTTCTGTCAAAAATCAATCTCTCTGACATCAGTTTGCGATGTTGCAATTTTCACTTCATAGCTTGACAAGTGAAGATGGCTTTGGTTTTTGGTTCATGGGCTGTATTTCACCACTACAGTCTAATTTTGTTACTGAACTAGGCTCACACACGCAAATTCAAAGTTATATACTGTGTATCTAGTTGAAGCAACACCCTACAAGTGGACCCCCACATAATTATAGAGGGTTGGTTGTGGAGGTGCTCTCTCTTGGACACTACAAGTATATAGTTCCATCATTTGCCATCCACTGACATTTGGGGTATTGAGTGCAGCTATGACTCAGTGGTTGTTCTCCCTATGCGGCAGCTCGAGCCCCACATCACTTGTAATCGCATGGCTTCAGTACCAGGGAAGGGTAATATGGCATCTGAGCCTACACATATCAGCTACAATTCTTGCCACCATTAACGAGCACCGTAGCCGAGTGAATGCATTTGCTGACTTTTTGTTGGTGATTGAGGTAGGTATTAGTCAATTGACCGTTGTATTCCCCAGATTGGCAGTATACCTAGTAAACTAATAAATCCATGCTCCAATTTTAAGCAATTCTAGAACTCTCTATTTCCTGGTATCCTAGAATAAAACAATTTGTGTCTCTTGACATCGAAGCCCATATTACACCTTAGATGCAAAATTGCTCCTAAATGCAAAAAGAGATACTCCAAGCAACACAGGAGAGTAGGGTACTTCCTATTCTCCAGCAATTTTTATTCGTTGGAAACAACTGAATCAATAGACACGAAACTACTATCAGATTTAATAAGAAGATCCTTGCTACTTTAGAACAATTATCTTTTATAAAAATTTAAATTCTATCTGTAGGGCGCTGCGTCTAGCGTATGCATACCATACAGCGTTGAACCTCATGCATGTGAGCACAAACTCAGCAACAAAGTTTGACTGTAGTGGTGCTCTACATCATATTATGAACCAAAAATATGTTCGTCCTAAATATGTGGGAACTGGCCACGCAACTGATTGACGAGTGCACAAGTACACCAGTCATCAGTGATTGGTTGTTGCCAGGCTATTTTTTTTTTAGTTTTCTTAAAACTGATGACTCAAAAGTGCGATACATATAATATATTATAATATGTTACGAATAAGATTTACTAACAAAAACAAAAAAATCAAAGAAAAATTGTTCAAAGTACAAAAAAGAATTGATAGTCTTCCTTCATCATCAATAATGAAATGGTAAATTTTCATCATTTCCATCCCTAACTGCTCGGTGAAGTTAATTTAATACCTCATTTGTTAGGAAACTGGGCGAAAAAAAAAACAACACTTATAATTATTGAATTTTACTGTTGTGGTTCTCAAACTAATAATAACTGATTGTTGTGACTTATGGCACCTGTTTGAATTTTCACAGTACCTACTTAATTTTAGATACCACAGCGTTTTTGAATGGAAGTTAGTTTTTTCCAGGTTGGAGGGCATAAGAAGGGAAAATAAGAATCCTTTCTCCAGTGCCACTTGAACAACATACATAATATTCATATAGGTTCTTATAGTTATATAGTAGGGCATCATGTTGATCAGTATACAGCCCAGGCTGTTATACACTATATGTACAAATCATAAAGAGTGTATCTACATGTGACACCTGGACACCCACCAACTATTTCATGTAGCACCCAAAAATGTGAAGACAGTGTATTAGCATGTTTTAAGCAACAGGGACAATATTTGAGCATGAGAAGCATAAAGACGTAGAATAACTTGGGTGCCACTTCGTTCAATAGATAAGCGTCTATAAATAGATATAAATATGGATTGAATTGATAACCACCTCTTTGTTTTTGAAGTGGGTTGAAAATTTTCAGGTTTGTTTTCCTTAGTGCGAGAACAATCAAATATCTACCTACGTCCCCAAAATAGTCCGGTTGTTTGCATTTACTTAGGTAGGTACGTGGGTAACGTTCAATAATTTACACTTTTAAGAACACGAAAATTGTTTCATTTCGTGTAGTTGTGTCCACAGATTTGTTTTTATACTTGATATTGAAAACAAAATAACGAGAATTAATATAGGTAGGTACGTACCAGTACATCAAAAATGAGCGGTTTTGCATCATGCATTTTTCTGTATTTATTATGTGCATCCACAATCTTATCTATGATTGTACTCTCTTCTTCGGGGGACAAAGTAACGCTGAAAAGTTCGAAAAAAATCATTTATCCACGATCGAATTTTTATTTCGCTTGCCTTTATTCACACGCAAAATATGATATTTTAAAAGATGAAATTTAAGCAAAAGTTAACTCAACGAGTTACTAAAATCAAAAGGCGACTCGGTGGTTAATATTATTGTTTTCAACAAACCTTGAAGCCGTTTGAATCGAATTTATCGCATAAAATAAAATAAAAACCAGCATCGAGAAATTAGTCGCAGCTGTAAAGGAATGTATAAGCTTAATAGGTAATGTATACTCATCAATGATCACAATAATAATGCGAAATATGATACCTAGATAGGTAAATGAACTTCCATTCAAATATCGCAGTTTAGTTCTACTACGGTTTTACAGAATTATTAATTTGTCTAAAATAATATTATCATCAAATTTGGTAACTTATTAAAAATTATAAATCAATTCGAAACATCTGTGGATGTTAGCCAAATATTTGTTATGTCCTATTCACTTTAAGAACATGACGTCATTATGGCAGTTACACAGTCATAAGCTTCGACTATATACATAAATATGATTCACACTTGGCTAGTTTCCATGCTACTAGCTCGCTACTTGAGGTACTGTTCTGCTAACATTTAAAGTCACTTTCGTTTTTAATCTTTTAAAGTCAACTTCAACTTAACAGATAGTTATGTAAGATTCTAACGAGATTCTTGGAAGACTATCCGCCAAGCTAAAGTTTAATTTAATGACTAAAAACAGCAAACTGACTAATTGTTAACAGACTAGCACTCCAGATAGCTGGCTAGTAGCTATAAAACTAGTCAAATATGAATCGGACTATAATCAACACAGTTGAGCATAATCGATACAATAATCTTTGAATTTAAAATTTATAACTTTCTCGGCCACATAATTGTGAATTATTGTTTTTTCCTTTCCCTTTTTCTAACAACTTGCATTCGATATCAAAGGGGTATCCTTCGTGACTAAAAAGTGCTATTTTAAAAACTTTTAGCAGGGCTATTCCTACCTCACGTGACTACATGCACCAATAAAAAGCACATGCGACTTGAACATTAGCAGAATAGCCCCACCACAACAAACTTTTTAGAACAGCACTTTTTGCAATGCAGAATAAATCTAATTTGTCATTCTTAAAGTAAATAGGATGTAGAAAACAAACGTCTACAATCAGACAGAGAGGATGTGAGAAAAAGTGTACAAGAGTAATAAAACCTCTGTGGCTCCATCTTTCTTGGCTTTTTGTTTTATGAAATATAGAATTTGGCTAAACGACATTAGCATGCATAGACCTTTGAAGTCGTGAGTGCCTGAGAACTCCAACCAATAAAACAAACTCTAATTTTATTTCTAAGCCCTCGCTCTATAAGGAAATGATTCAACAAAAGCCATTGAATCCGCAATCTAATAATGAGACACCAGGAATTACTTTTGTTACCATACGTTGTTTCAGAAGTAATTCTGATTTATACAATTATGTTTTCCAATAATTGCATGGATAGGTAGGCATTTACTCTCGAATGTGAGATTTCTCGACAAATATGAAGAATTATACGATGAAATGTTTTGTGTGCTTTGCAGTTACCAGTGATAATGATTAATGAAAATACATTTTTTGTGCCTTCTGGAACCTTTAAATTTTAAAATTCCCAATCTGTAAAGTGTGACACAAATGTAACTGGGAAAAATGACGCAATTTGTGGCATCAATGCGACAGAATTCTATTGTTATCAAAAACAAGATGCCACTTGTGTAACTTTATAATGACTGAATTGTGTCACTATTATGAAATTTCATCCAGTATTTGTCATATGTGTGTCATTCTATAGCCACAATCGGAAAAGTGGCTCGTTACAATTGTGATTTTTACTAATTGAGTTGTTCTATCCTATGTGCTTTCCTGATACAGCCAGATGATGTGCTTCTTCTGTGGAATGAAATGTTGTACATTGCCACTAGCTTCATTGTTTCAATTAACATTGTAACATACTACTTTTACATGCAACGTTGTATCTTATATGATGTACCTATATTTTTATACAACAGTGGAAAAAAATTGAATACAGGGTGTGTAGAAGAATATCTGGAACTTGAAAAACATGAAAAATGAAATTTTTGGATTATGAATTCAGCAGAAAGAATTAGAATTTACTCGTATTCTGGATGAGAGTCAGATTCATCTTCATTGGGTGATTCAGATTCATCTACTGAGGAAGAGCAGGAATACCATGACTCAATTAAGACTACATTAATATAAATTAATACTATAAGGAGCAAATACCACTGAAACGACATAGATTAATCAGCTGCCGATGAATTAACTGGAAGTGATCTAACAAAGATGTTAAATTTGTATTTATTTATTATATCATTCAAGTTTTTTACCTAAATAATATCAGGAGAATTATAATGATTAGCCACGACTAATTGTCTGTCCAAATGAAAATCACATACGATGTGCTTTGTAGATCTTCATATACAATTTGTTTTAAAGTGTCTACACATTGCAGAATAAGATTTTCATTGTTGATGACATATTTAAAAAATAATATTATACGATTAAGGTACTGAGTGGGACAGAAGTCAAATGGTTATAAAGAGCAAAATTGTGTTTTGAAAGGATTGCGAAAAAAGGTCTAGTATAGATGTTACGAATGTTTCGGACCCTAATTTATTGCTACAGGAGAAGGAAACATTGTTAAAAACTTTGGGTTCTCTATAGTTAATTTTTCAAAATAATTTTTCAACTTTTTTGTTTTGTAAGTTTATCATTTACCCATACTGCTTCAGAAGGATTATCGTAATATAAAATTATAAATCATTGATACTTACAATTAGAAAGGTATATAATTGTCCATTGGTAAGAAGGGATTGTCGGAAAGAGGCACTCAATTTACCGAGTGCAACAGTAAAAAGTTTGCATAAGTCTATGGTTTCTAAAATAACAACCAGTAGTTTAATCGACCACCAGAGAAATGCAGCATCAGTCTAATAAGTAAAGCACGTATCTCCAAAAATTGTAAAAATTAGGTTATTAGCGATCCTGGTTAATTTTTTTGCAATGCATTAATTAGTGTTAAGCATATCTACGAGAAATTAATATTTTTGTGTTATTCTAAAAATACAAAAATGCATATATCCATTCAGTCTATTTTTAAAGGAAAAGTGCCTATCTCCCAAAATGAAGGAAATGCGTTTATCTTCAAGTAATATTCCAAACTGAAAAAGGAAAAATGCGTATCTCCATGTCAATAAAGTGAGAAAAGTGTGTATGTCCAAACAACTGATTGATGTTGGTTAATATTGGTTGGTGGGATAGTACTTATCTCAATTTATTTCTTATTTTATCTGGATTTATTATGTATTCTTGAGCAGAATTACAAAAATTTAATTGACAAAAATTATTTTCCGGTATAATGTTTTCATAAATCCAAGTTAACAAAAAAATATTAAATTTTGGTGCTGAAAAACAGTTTTTTCCTTCCACTTTAAAATTAGGTAAAATGGAGATACACACTTTACTAATTAGACCGACGATGGTCAAAGTTGTAAACTACTCCTACTGAAGAACTGTGAAGACCCGTGCCTCGCATCCTTAACCTCATAGCAGCCATATAATGACTAAGAAAAAGGAAGGTGAATTCATTTCACACACTTACAATTAGTTACACTAATAAGAGGACCAAATTTTCAGCCTTGAAAATTTCATCTATATGATGAAATGTTGCCAAAAATATGTAAATTTTGTAAAGTTTAATTAAATCAAAAACCTGCATTTCCAGAATCATTATAGCTTGTACATTGTTTCCCATTGAACATTACGTTCATCTCATGGGTATTGTGGAATACCTTGTTATGAAAAGATATTCTCACCAGAAGGTAATCTATAGATTTTGCATGTTCAACCACTTCATATGTAAACAGATGGGTAAACCAAAACCTGGGTGAACACTACCAATTTTAGAGCCAGTTTGGACGGTTTATATACCAGCTTATTTACACGCACACTAACACACATACATAATGATTACGTATGTTTGTGTGAATGGCCTGGTGCGTCATTTCTTGTAGTGATAAGAAATGATGGGCCTGTTCGTGTATGGAATTGTGACATCATCGTATTATTGAGACTGGTCACAATTTGGTACTCGTACATTACTTGCATGTATATGTAAGTAATTACGATCAAACGTAATTTGTGCAATATGATTTAACGTCATTGGGACAAATATTTGCCAGCCTTGTGGCGGCGACTGTTATCGGGGGTCCAAGCCCCATAACCTCATACAAGATGAGTCCTCACAGGTATATAACACCATAAATTATAAATTATTTCTTGTGCTGCTCAGACACAAGAAATCCCACCCTTCTGCAAATTTAACTAAATAGCAGCATTTTCACATGGATATTTTCAAGCTACTAGCCAGCTGTTTTAAAATATCAATTAATTTAAAAAAAATAAAAGTTAGCATGTTTACTGGAGAGATTTTACAATCTAGAAGATTTATATAACTGAACTTTTAGATTGTACGATGTGGCTTTGCTTTAAAAGCTGGCTTGTAGCTTGTAGAAAAGCCTTCTGAAAACGCCGATAGTGATGTTAATAAAAAATAGAACTGACTTCATAAAAAAAAAATCCACTAAAAAGAGAAAAATTATATCTTTCAAAATTTCTCCAGCAAGATCTAGGTCTAGGGACTGAAATTATTGAAGTCGGCGCTCTTTTTCTTTACCATATAGGCTTTATACCCACGTAAGTGCTTTTCAATTTTACGACAAAACTATTTAATTAACGCCGACTTCAATAATTCCAGTCTCTGAACCTAGATCTTGCTGGATAAATTTTAAAATAATTATTTTTCACTTTTTAGTGGATTTTTTTAGGGTCTTACACACACATTTTCTTTCAGCATCTTCAAAAAATATCCGCAGAATGTGATCCGCAAAGTTAATGAAACTTATAATTATCGTAAATGTGACACCCATTACCGTCGTTGAAATTTGTTTTTACATAGGGAATTGAGATCGATAGAGGGCTGATAAGTGGGGGTATTCCTTTTTGGATACAGACTTCTCAGGGGCCCGGTATTTGAAGGAAAAGGAAAAGAGAAAGAATAAAGTGTATTTTCATGAAGAAACCCGTAAAATAATTTGTTGGTTCGTTTCGCTCGCAAAATAGGCCTCTCCTATATTTTAAAAACTATCTCACAACAAATAAATTTTTCTAATTTTTCCGGACGACCCACAAAATTATTCTATCCTGGGTGCTTTTCGGACACAACCAGATGTGCTTTGTCTGTGGAATAAAATTGGTTCTGTAAAATACGCGACCAACTTTATTGTTTCAGTTAACGTTGCTAGCCACAATATTTTTACATATGACGTACCACAGTACGTTATAAGTTTGTATAACAGGTACAGTGAGAGAAAGAAAGTAAGTATCGATGAAAAACAAAAAATTTTGGATCATGAATTTACTCGTATTCTGGGGGAGAGTCGGACTCGTATTCTGAGGGAAAGTCAGATGCATCCTCTTGGGGCAGGTCAGACACGTCTTCTGAGGAGGAAGAAGAGAGAAAAAACCATAACACAACAAGGACTGTGACTATCGATACTGCGAGCAAATACCACCAAACGGACAGAGAATCATCAACCGCTGGCGATGCTGGTGATCCTGGTGATGCCGGTGATCCAACTGTGAATGGCCCAACGACGTTCAATTCGTACTTCTTTTTCGTATCTTCCAAATTTTTCTCCCGAATATTTCCAGTAGGACTGTAAAGACACGCCACGACCAGTTGTTGGTCGGAATGAAAACCACATCCGATGTACTTCGTAGATTTCCAGACAATTTGTGTAAAAGAGTCTGCACGTGAACATCATCGTTATACGTATTTAAAAAATAATTACACCACGAAGGTATTGAGAGGGATGGAAGTCAGAGGGTGCAAGTGAAAGAAATCGTTTTTTTGAAAAGACAGAATAAAGGCCAATATCTAGCTGTTGAAAATGTTTGGGACCATAATGCACTGTTTCAGAAGAGAGGGCAGTGTTGTTAGAATTTTTGTGTTCTCTATCACCGGTGTTCAAAAATAATTTCCGAATTTATTTCATTTTACAATCGTTACTATAGACCAAGGAGGTAGGTACCTCGTTTTTAAACAGTGAACCCACAAAGACGATAGAAAAAGCATTCCTTCTGAATCGAAGCAGTTACGTTTCTCAGCATCAGTGAGTATAGATTATGCACTTAATATGCCAAATAAAGTTAATGGAAATTATCTACCACTAGAATAATTCCGCAACAAAACCGCATCGAGCTCATAAGATGATGCATCGCACCAACAGATGGAGAAAAAGTTTTATTATGAAGACATGAGGTACATCTTACTAGGCTCTTCTTATCAAAAACATTAATTTAACTGTACTACTTGAGTTATTAATGTACGAGTTTTTCGACTTCACCGAACTAAAATGCACTAAAACCGTAAAAACAGACAGGGGCCACGCTCAGAACGACAGAAGGGAATGTTTTACCATTATGAGAGTTATAAAATGCTATGTTTTTCAATTAATATTATCAAATGTTGTAAATTTTTTAATTGAAAAGTAGACTTTTCTTCATTTTGTGTGGAGTAGCATTATTTAAAAGTCTAACGTATTGAGTACAGCTGAAAATGAACTTGTACAGAGCTGGACACGCACGAAAACTTCGAGTGCATTGCTTTTTCATCATTCTTACCAAACACAACGGACCGTGGACCTATGAGAGTTCAAAACAAAATCTTTTTATTATTTTAAGTGCACACTTACGTATTTTCACTTTGAAAAATGTTTTTTTTATTACCTAATTACAATTTCTTATATTTTAATTTATAAATTTCATGTTCAACTATCTTTCCAAGATTCACACATCAGGTCATTTTTGATGTATAATCACTCGATTTTTCCATGTGGGTTTTTCATTCTTGTATCAATAAGATAATTAACTATATTACAACAGCTAGTGAATAGTATATAAATCCAGCACAGCATCACTCCGCTTGAATAACCCAGTTTGCCCATTCATCCGTTTTCCAAATCATTAAAATCATATAAACCACATTGTAGGTAGGTAAAATACAAGTTCTTCACAAAATCATATTCAAAAACATTATCAACCCATAAGTTAACTGATAAATCCTGCTTCAATTTCGACCACCTCAATAATGGTCTCCTCGTAAGTTTTAAAACAATAACTCATTCAACAAGCATTCAGATTAGAAAAAAAAATTATAACTTACGTACTAATTACATGCAGCCTGTATAAGTACGAATGAACAGTTCTTTTGTTTGAATCCAAAAAATGGAGCGTGTTGGGAGAGAAAAAATTGACTTTTGTAGTAATTATGTTGTTTTTTATTTAAGGTAAAAAAGAGTTTTCCTCATTTACTATTTAAAAATATAATTTTCAAACCATTATCTCCAATGAAAAAAATAAAAAATCATAACAAATCGTATTTAATATTTGGCTAATAACTAGGAAACACAAAATCCGTTGGTCTGGTTCTTGTATCAAAAGTGATGTTTATGTCACATTTTTTGACTACTTACTTGACAAGAATAAATTGCTACCTTCATCGAATTAACAAAAATATTTCTCTCCAATAGCCGCACGAACTAAACGGTAAAGTCAACTACAACCATATCTGGATTCATTCACCAAATTTGAATAGTCTTGTCCTCAGCTTAGTACTAAAATATAATACAAATTTTGTGACAATTGAATCACGATAGTCATGAATAAAAATATGTTTCATGTTCAGCTAAAAATCATAAATGATAGCAAGGTAAAGGTTATGTAATTAAAGTCTATGTTTGATGTTAAATCGATGAATTATTTTTTGGCTTGTTATGTTCTTCTTTAAAATAGGCCAAATATTTAACAAATGAGTTGAGTCAGTGAGTAAGGTGAATATTCGTCAAAATTGGGAGGAAATAGAAAAGAGAATGAAGTAATATAAATATACATTTTAATGTGATTTTGAGGATGGTGATTTATAGGCTAAAACATGTGGGATACTCTCTCGAGTTCCAGAAACCTCGCTTAGGTATCTGGCAACTAGAAACTATGTATTTTTTGATTCAGGGTTTTGATCTGAAAATTGGGTAAGTTCAAAAATATCTGTTCTTCTGGCAGCAGTTTTCATTTCGGATGAAGGCACCCTCCTTGGGATAACACATAGTTATCGATAGTTTCTTTAAAATAAATAGGCTATTAATTCCTATCTATAGTATATTGACACTCCAGATTGACCAGGAAACACATTCTCAAGCTGTATTTTAGAATAAAAAATAAACTTTTTAGTTTTGACTTTAAAATAAAACATAATATGTATCGAGCGTCTAAAATACCACATTTACTGTCTCATATTGAGAAAAAAGTATTGAGAAATTCTCTTCACTCGGTGGCCATTATTCTAAATGATAAAATATTTCTATTTGTTCTTACCCAAAGATTTTCTGGGAAGGATTACCGTTGATTTTTAGTCATTTAATAAATAAAAAAATAGCTCATTTGTGAATTATTAAATTCATCATTTGATAGAACTTGGTCACTTACATTCTGACTTCTCACCCCACCAATGAAAATCACATGTGTTCATACCGAAAGAATCCATTCCAACATATAGCGGAGGTTTGAATACGTAGTACCCCGGATAATTTTTGACTTCGTCGTACCATTTTTTGACTGGATTATGGTCGTATGAATCCGAGCTCATTAAAACACTCTGATCAGGATCTTTACGTATCCATGTGTTCTGACCCGGATTGCTCTTGTCCGGTATGAAACAATATCTTTCATAAACAAAACCTTTCTGACAACATGTTTGAGCACGAGAATTTAACTGTTGGACCAATGAAAAAGATATTTAAATTTTAGAATAACTTAATTACGATAAGCTGAGGCTCTTTGCTAGCAGGTATGCGCATGAGAGTGATAAGAGATGAACCGCCATTTTGTGTTTTATACATGTATAGTAATAATAAACAATGTAAAATTCCTCAAAAAACGAATAACACAAGACGGCGGCTCATCTCTTATCACCCTCATGCGCATACCTGCTAATGAAAAGCCTTAGATAAGCCAAATCAGTTATTTCAAAATGAATCCGAATAATTTTTTAACATAGGTACTCTAAAAATATTTCATTTAATGTTATACAAAATAATCGAAGAGAATAGAATCTTTTTGATTAAATCAACCAAACTCCTCTTCCACAGAGCACTTTCAAAACGAAGAGACTGTTAAAACTTATTTAACTGAATGGAGGCTTGAGACCTCTAGACTACTTTCTCACACAGGTTAGTTTTAATGAAGAACTACCTATTTATAAAAATAACAGGCACCTAGCATTCTTTTTCACAAGTTTAGTATAGAATGACAAGCCACCAAGTACTCACTCATTGGTAATGAAAATAATCATCACAAAAAAAAACAAAATAACAACGAAAAAAATTAAATTTCCCGTTCTGCCATGGAAATATAAAAATAAATTGTTCGTTGTCTGACTTGAAATTACAATTATTAATTTAAAACTTTTTCGTTTAAGTAGACTATCGATAAAATTTTAAATTTTTGCTTCACTGGATTTAATTTGTTTGAACTCTATAATAAAATATGTACAGTTTCGTTGATAGGCTACATGTATTAAACTATAGACGACTTAAGGTAATTGTGGTACGTAGTCCACAAAAATCCCACCAGAAATCATAGGTATGTACTTAAATACTTATCCCTTGAAAAGGGCTATTTGCATGTTCATATTCACTCAATTTGGACAAAATTAACTGCCAGTCAACCCTATTAGCGTATGTTGTATCTTTTAAAATCGAATTATTAGAAACAGAACAGTCTGTGATTCGATGAGAGAGATAACTACCAGCAAAATTTATTGGATTTTTTGACAAAGATGGACCACCTTGTATTCAAAAAGCTGAATTTTTCTCTAATTCAAATAAGTGAACAATATTTATGCATCTATTTGAAAGAGGATAATATTTATTTACAAATTTTTTTTATCTAGTGTAAGTTTATCTTGCTGCATTTCACATGTGACATGATGAATTAATCTTGGTCTGTAGTTTTTTCTATTGCTGGTCGGATATAGAATTGTCTTGTCAGGTCATGCATAATATACACTGATAATAGTTAAACACGTCATTAATAATATATACCCAAAGCCAAAAATTTTGTAGAAAAGGTACATTCTTCCCTTGTTCTCAGTGATTTATTGTTTTCGTATGTTTGAGGTTATTTTTTCAATCATTTTTCAGTTCATATAGAATTTCAAAAAAAAATTTCAAAAGGCTAATCATTATAGAATCATCTTTAGTTGATATTTCTTCTGTCTACATGCACAACTTCAGCCCAATATAATGAAATGGAGTATTCCGAAAAGTGATTTTATGAAAATACTTGTACGGGTACACAGTGGAACATTAATTTTTTGGTATTTTGTTTAAATTTTGTTCAAATATTTTTTAATTGATTTATTTTTTATAATTTAATAAATTGGCAATTCTATTAACTTGCAGGAAAACATTTAAATTCTTAAATTTCAATTATGATTTGTCAAAAATATTACAAATTTTCTCAGTATTATAGCATATTTTTTACCTAATTTGTATTATTTATGTCCGCGTTTCACTGTGTACCACATGCTATCCATGTACCATACACATGGTACACAATGGAACGATTTTTGACTTTTAAAATCATGCCTCCCTAATTGCTGGCTACTGCGTTTTGGGTGTCAAGCAGCTTGATCGATGTAGAAAGATGAGCTTTTATCAATGATATACTTTAAATTTCGATTCAAGTAAAATTTGGGAGTTACATCCAAAAAATCCAAAAATAACCCACTGTGTACCATCAGTATATTATACCTATATAAACAAAAAATTATGTCAAAATGAAAGAATGCTAGATAGGTACCTATCAATAGTTTCGTTTTGATGTGAAATGGAAAATTTTCATCATCCCCACCCATACATAACCCCTTAGTGAAATAAATTTATTTTAATACCCCATTTGTAAGCTAATTAATTCAGAAGGTGATATATGCGGTGGATAGTAGAGACATAGCGCCAGAAGGTTATGTTCAGTCGCATTGGGGTCACCACTTTGGATATCCTTCTGGTATGAGGAATTGAACCACCAACTTACAGGAACCTAATCATCACTCCTCATCTACCACCAAAATGTAGCACTGTACTCACTCGACCACGGTGCTAGTGGTAGATGACAAGAACGAAGCCGCCACAAATATGATAACATTTTGTATCATTTTTGATTAAATCAATGCAAAATATGATGATTTTTGAGAACAAACTCCTTGGAGCCAAAACTCACTTTATCCATTTCATAGATTGAGATATTTCCCCCTAGAATATCATAAATGAGAAATTTTCAACCAAAACATTTATTATTCTGGTAAAGAACATAACAAAGTCAATTTTGAGCATTTACACTTCAGGGAAAGGCCTACAGACGTTTTCTGCATCTTCTGAAAAATTACATTTTTGGATAATGTGAGTTTTGGAATTAAGGTCCGCAATCTTTTAATGATTTTTCGTTTCATTTGTATTCATAATTAGCGTCGTTTTTGCTTTGATATGAACGCTTATTTAGATTTAATTCGAAAACCATCTCGTCGATTTGAAAAATAAATTATAATTTGAACCTTCCATGGGATCACTCTTTATCATTTAAGAAAATTTCGTCAAACTCTGTCCAGTATGTAAACATGAACAAAAGAATTTGAAACGGGCACACAAAGATCGAATTGATAACCTCCTCTTTGTTTCGAATTTGGTTGAATAGGCTATGGTCAAATTTTTTTGTCATTAGTGCCAGTTCAAATAAATAGAAACCTATCGAGTAAGCACCACTACTTAGTACCTATACGTCCACAAGAAATCGTTCGATTGTATGCATTAACTTACTTTTAATAATTTTGACTTTTATTCGCACAGAAAATATTGTTTCATCACTTTATTAACAATGTATTCGCAGATCTACATTTACTTACTTAAAACAGTGAAAACAAAATGATACGCACCTGTTCATCAAGAACGAGAGGTTCTGCGTCATGCATTTTTCTGTATTTATTATGAGCATTTAGCATCTTTTGTACGATTTCCTTCTTTTCTTCAGGAGACAAGGTAACACTGAAAATTAATGAAAAATTAGTTAATTTACGACAGGATTTTCGTTTCTCCAGCTCGAGATTCTATTGTCAAATTTTAAAGGCGAAATTTTCGCAGAAATTAACTCGATGCGATAATAACATCGAAAACGAATTTTAGGTAGTTGATTGTGTCTAACTAACCTTGAAATCGTTTGAATCGAATTTATAATATAAAGTAAAATGAAAATCAGCATCGATAATCAGTCGCAGCTGTAAAGGCAATGATTACACAAAATATGATGAGTAGGTAAGCATAGTTGAAAATATTACTATCATCAAATAGATAAGTGGGTACTTATACATATTGTATAGGACCTGATTATAAATATAAAACAATAATTCAAAACATCTGATTGTGTTAGCCAAATATTTATTATGAATTAGCCTATGTTTTCACTTTAAGAATGACATGACGTCACACGCACGTTGTAGGTAAAGGGGAAAGGAAAAATCAGTAATTCACAATTTTACAAATTTTCAATTTCAATGATGAACTGATTACCCTCAACTGTGCTGGTATGTGTAACTACCATAATGACGTCATATTGTTCTTAAAAAGAATAGGATGTAAGTACACGTACAATATTAATAGGTATCAGTACACCATTGAAATTGAAAATTTATGACATTCTCGGCCACATAATTATGAGTTATTGTTTTTTCCTTTCCCTTCACCAACAACCACCCTGTGACTTCATGCCTTTCTTCTAGAGTGAATTACACCAGTCATGTGAATTTAAATTAAATATATTTTTTTGAAACTTTTAAATGAAATGTTCCGAAGATGCAAACAGCAGCCACCAATAATTGTTACTGAATTTAAATTAAATATTGCTGGGCAAAATAAAAATTGTATAGAAACCAGCTACTTTGTTTTGCTTCCAGTGTGTATCCTTTTTTCTCTCCCCTCTATTACCCACAATTCCCGCACACTTTGTGTATTGCAGGTAGAAATTTATCATCTTAATTGGAATGGATTATAGACAGTCAACTTAAAAAAAAAAAAAAGCTTCCATGAGTATTGCCTATTTGCGGACTCTATTGGCATTTTTTAAAGAAAAATACACGCAGTTTTATATTATGCACTTAGACGAAATTTTCTGCATTTATTTGTTAAGAAATCATATTGATAGAAAATTTAAAGGGGAAAAATTTGCAGTATCCATAAAATTTTTCATACAGTGGATGGTATAGCAAAACAAATCCCCCTAAAAATTGGCTTTTTATGACGTCCAAAAAAGTCACACAACAAAACAGAACAAACCAACAGAAAGGCAAAAGTAAAATGGTACAGATGCCTGTATGGCCAATTGTTGGAAAATATGTTTTTAGGAAGGAAAGGGGGAAACACCATAACCAACAAAACACAAAATGAACCAGCAAAACCAACCATCCCCTTTCACCATATGCCTACTAATTTAGGCTATCATTTTGGTTTTGGATTTTCAGGCAAATGAACAAAATAGAACAAAAAGCATAAAAATGAAGTTTATACTACTGTATTGCTTTCTACAGATGTAGCAAGAGCCTTGAAACAACGTGATCTTTTGTGAGTGTGGTACAGCATCAATCCCAAATTGATTCCACCGAAGGAGCCCCCTGATAGATGATCAATTGGCTACAGACAGCAGGAGTTGAAAAACTCACCAAAAACAACAACTTCAAGCACTTGCTCAAAAAGTTCCACCTGGCTGTTAATGTAGTAGTATCACACACAATTGGTTTGGATGGGGTAAAATGTCACCACTGATCGATATAATTGGATCAATATTAACAAAAACACAATTTTGAACTATACACTAAAGGCTTGTAAATCAGTACCTGAACTGGGTGAAAAATAGGTGTGTATAATAGCGTCACAATTTTGAACACAACTTAGTTACTTGGCTTGAAACTTTGTGAACGAAGAAGTTTTACACATACAATTCACAATTCATTAGACGTTGCTATTTAAAAAAGGGAATGAATAAGATTTGGCGAGAAACAGTGTGATTTCAAAAGAGTAAATTCAGAGAAAAGACTCCTACACAGCATAATTTGAGAACAAGACAATAACTAATTGGCTCAATAAAGTAGGTAACTGAAAACAGGCTATCTAAACCACCATCACATCGAATTGCATCGCTTCTTATATCGTACGATATATTTTACAGCCAACTACCTGAAAGAAAAGCGATTCTATTGGCCACTGTAAACAAGCATCAATTTATTTTGAAATTAAATGATCTTTAATAGAATAGGCCCTTATTTGTTTAAACAAAACTATTAAGATGGTGCAACGATCAGTTGTGAACCACTCTTGACAAGTAAATCGATGATTCAAATTTCGACTCTCCAATTGTTATTTTCATATGGTGCATCAAAATATGAATCATCCTGTAGATATATTTAAGAAAATTAATAATATTAAAAATATAAAATCAGCCCTGCTCCTATATGAAATCCACATTTCATACAAATTTTAGCTCCGTTGATGCAAATGTTTTCTCATATTTCTGAAAAAATCACTTTTCCAATAATATATAGTCATATATACCTACAATATTTGTGATTGTGCTGATGCTGGTTTTTGAAAATAATTATCTCCGTATAATGATTTTCAATAATAAAAACTAAGTAATGCCTAAGGAGTAACAAAATAATGAACATTTGCAAATCCACATCGGAATTTTGATTTTGTTGAGCCATTGTGATTAATTTGTACACAGTATAGTCTTAATAATTTTCTTCGAGCCTCTACAAAACATATTTTTTTGGAACTTGAATCACATAATTCATGAAACTTATAATTATCACAAATAAACCATTCGCTGTCAAGATATGCCATTATTCCAGAGAAGAGCTCGGTGTCCTTATTTTATGAAAAGAGCATAGTATATACTTAAAAAATAATTTCAGAAATGCATAAATAGTTCATAGATATGTAAGGAATGTGCACAGCAAATACAATTTATTTAAAAAAAAAAAAAAATACAATTTATTTTAAAAAAAATAAAGGTAAATATTTGGAGGCTACTGCTTACCCACTTCTAATCAGTAAAGTTTATCTTTGTGATATTAGTTGGTGATGAAAACTGTTGTGAAAGCAATCTTCAGTTTTCTACTCAGTTTATTCAAGTAGCCTACCTGCATTTTCAACAATTCTCCTTTTGCATGATTTTTGAACGTAGCCGCTTAAAAATTTCTATAATTTTCTTCTACATGACAATGTTAATTTCCATTAATCATCTTGTTACTTGCAATAGGTGTCAATGGAATATTAATGGAAGTACTTGAATGTTCACCCTCTTCCACAATGCTAACTTCTTTCGTAATTTAATGATTAACAAATACTCATTTACAAGTTCAGTGGTGATGATTCATTTTTTCCTCATGTGGTACTCAAAACTTCTAAAGATCTAGATGAAAGTTTTTTATGAGGTGATGGAAAATCTTTTTTTTCAAACTCGTTATTGGAAATAAAAATTTCTGTTTTGACTGATAATTTTAATTTGTATTGACTTAGGTACATAATTTCCTGAAATATCATTTGAAATTAATACATTTTAAATGTTTTCATGTGGCACTATAAGAAACGCCACCCATGTGCAAATTGAAGAATGTTGTAAACCATGTGCATCAGTTGTCATGGCTCCACCCACAAGTACCCTGCGCACTAGCAATGTACACAACTGTAAGACACTGGGCTGAGGCAACGCTTCTCAGTTGTTGTTGCACAAGAGGCGCGACGTTAAACCAACACATAAACTCCTAGCACTAAATCAGTATCCTGATTTCCCTACACCACTGCCATTTGTACACAGCATAGCCTTAGTCTACACATTTTCTTTGAGCATCTCCAAGAAACATTTCCTGAATGCGACTCACAAAATTTCATAAACGAGAGTAATGAGACATCAGGAACTGCCTTTGCAGTCATTTTGTTGCATAAGTAATTAATTGTACAATCCTTTTTTTCGTTTTAATAGGTACCCATATACCTACCATCAAATGTGTGTTTTCCAACAAAGATGAAGAAATACCCACATGATGAAATGTTTTGTGCGTTTTTTCTATCAGTGATAATGATAAATGAAAATATAATATTTTCTGCGCTTTCTGAACATCCCCAAAATTATAAAACTTTTCTATTCAGTGCACTTTTCTGACGCCGACACACGATGTGTTTCATCTGCGGAATAAAACGTTGTACAACACGTATTGCTTGCGACCAGCTTTATTGTTTCAGTTAACATGTTGCAACCTACAATACTTTTATTTGTCAACCTTGTGTTTCACATGATGTATAACTGGAACAATGGAACGAAGTGAATACCTACAGGCTACTTGGGAAACAAGAAAAACGAAAAATTTGGATTATGAATCGGGCGGAAAGAATAATATATCTTATTCGTACTCTGGGGGAGAGTCAGATTCATCTTCTAGGGGTGACTCATATCCGTATTCTGGGGACAAGTCAGATTCATCTTCTGGGGGCGAGTCAAATTCATCATCTGGGGGTGAGTCAGGTACGTCGACTGCGGAAGAGCGGGAATACCATAATTTAATTAAGACTATTACTAAAAATACTGGGATCAAATACCACCAAACGGACAGAGATTCATCAGCAGCTGGTGATCCAGCTGTTGGTGATCCAGCTGTTGGTGATCCAGCTGTTGGTGATTCAGCTGTTGGTGATTCAGCGGTTGGTGATTCAGCGGTTGGTGATCCAGCTGTTGGTGTTTCATCTGGGGGTGATTTATCCGGGAGTGGTTCAACTGGGGGTGCTCCAATGATGACGTTCAATTTATAAATGCTTATCGTATGGTTCAAGTTTTTTGTCTGAACGTTACCCTGAGGACTGTAAAAACAAACCGCAGCTAATTTTTTGTCCGAATGAAAACCACATCCGAGGCGCTTTGTAGATCTCCATACAATTTGTGTGAAAGTGTCTGCAGAATAAGATTTTCATTATACATTACATACGTACACATTTAAAAAATAATATTATACGATTAAGGTATTGAGCGGGACAGAAGTCGAAGAGTGCAAGTGCGAGATATGTTTCGAAAGGACTGCGAAAAAAGTTCCAGTAAGAGTCGAAAATGTTTTGGACCGTAATTTATTGCTACAAAGAAGGGAAATGTGGTGAGAAACTTTGGATTCTCTGAAGCCAATTTTAAATAAAAGTTTTACCAATTTGTTGTTTGGCAAGTTTATCGTTCACTTTTTTAATTTGTTTAGATGCATCAGTGTAACCGGTATTCTTTACCATTTAAAATGGTGATTGTCTATCGGTAAGAAGGGATTGTCCGAAAAAGGCACTCAACTCACCGAGGGCAACAATGAAAAATTTGCATCAAACTATGGCAATATCAAAAATAACAACCAATAGTCTACTCTACCACCTGAGAAATACAGTCAAGGCTGTAAACGACTGCTACTGAAGAACTGTGAAGAGCCATTCCTCGTATCATTAATTTATTATTCAACAGCCATCACATTTGGTCTGAGCCCTTCGGAACCACTAAATTTGAGTGTCGTTAACTACGCACTGACTACCAACAGTTCCTGAGAAACTTCTGGTCTTCAGCCAAATGTCATCAAACGTGAATTTTTTTATCTAATTATTGTTTTTTCCTTGTTAACAGGTAATACAACGACCTAAAAGTGAAAAAGTAAACTGCTTTCAATGAATGAATATCAACTTATGAAAAAAAAGGAGCAGATATACTCCCATTCTGACACAATGAATGAATATACACAATTGAAAAATGTCAGCCATTTCACCTTCTGTTTGCTGTGTATATAATATAAAGAAATAAATAAGTAAGTAAGTATATAAATACATAATTAGATAAATAAATAATTAAATAAATAAATATCGATGAATTATATCGATAAGTACCTCAGTGCAGGCATGCTCAACCTTTTTAATCTGGTGGACCACATTCAAAATTTTTGTGAAGTCCGCGGGCCATTCATAAACAAATAAAAAATAAATAACTCCATGGAAATTCCCAGCCAACTCTTCACTTATCTATCGGGACGGAGAAGCTCGAATTGCACAACTCGATTCGTTAATAAAAAATTTTATAGTGAAAGAAATTTTGTACGGTGTAATATTTTTGTTAGCAGCTATTCTAATTTCATTTTGATTTACCTTTTTTCAATTTTTTTTTTTTTCAAATCTCATCGCAGGCTAGATTACAGGGCTTCGCAGGCCGCATGTGACCTGTGGGCTGTAGGTTGAGCAAGCCTGCCTTAGTTAGTGAGCGTGGGTAGAAAAATTATTAAATATTTGAATTTTTTTGGGAAATTTTAAAACAAATAGAAGATAGAGTAATATGTTAAATAAAAATTAATTTTTAAAAATACGCTTTTATAAGACGAGTAAAACTACTACCATTAAATTCCCATATGTCCAAAACTCCAAAAACAACTTACATTCGAAAAGAATTTTAGCTGACACTGTGGTGATTCGAACTTAATGACCCTCAACTTGAGAATCAGTTTATTACCACTATGCCATAGAAACATGTAAACAAGTTTGAAGTAACTGGAGTTGAAAGAAAAACACCTTGGTATAATAGAAGATAACTGATAACCAACGACCATATGAATTTTACTAGAGGTATAATTTTGTCATTTTTGATGCGTCGCAATCCCCACTCCATTAAACCATTGAAATTCATAGGAAATATGCTCTTTTAGATGAATTTTTGGTCCTAGTTCTTTTATTTGAAGAGGTAGCTTCTCTTTTGACTTGAATGAAATTTTAGAGGAGACTTCAAGAAATAAAATGAGTTTAAGAATACAATGTTTAAGCCATTGAAGGCCGAGAAAATTGCAGAAGATAAGATCACATATCAAACTGATTTAATTTAATGTTATCAGTAAACTTTTTTCTAAAGACAACAAATGATAAGACTCATAAACAGTGAATTCGTGAAAATGAGTTGTTTTAATTAGTTGTCTTTTGGATAAAGTTCACTGATAACGTTAAATTAAGCCAATTAGATCTACAATTTCATCTTCTTCTTCATTTCCTCAGATTCTGAGGGCTCAAACTAGGGCTTGTAACCACAACCATAACCAGAACAATAACCGCTAAAAACTTAAACAAATTGACAACATTGATTTAGGAACTGATAACCAAAACAAAAAAATTTCACGTAACCAATTATCAATAACCAATTCCCACAAAATGGTGAAACCATTAACCAGAACAATAACCAGAAAGAATTAGTTTTTATTGGTTTTTATGAAATATCAATATTATTGATTATCTTTTTCAAAAATTACCAATTATTTCCTCAAAACTTATCAACTATTGATAATTTGACCTGAAAAATATTTTTTTTTGTCTATTTTACCCCAAATTTTGTCTCAACCAATGACGAGTAACCACAACCAATAGCCAGAAAAGTTGTTTTGGTTAACTAGAAAAATAACCAGTAACCAAATACTTACATTTCTAACCAATAACCAGTAACCAGTAACAAATACAGATTTTTATTGGTTCCCACTAACCAATAACCATAAAAACATTTTGATTACAAGCCCTAGCTCAAACTTCTTGTTTCTTGAATAACTTTATTTCTTGAAACCTCATCTAAAATTTAATTTATTTCGAATAAGTAGCTGTCACTATTTTTAAAAACATTATGTTTTGAAGCCCTTCCTGTGCTCACAATGCTTTTCAATAGGGTACCGGACATGATTTTCAGTAAACATATTTTCAAATTCTTTAAAAAAAAATAAAAAATATCAGTGAAAACCGCATTAAAATTGGTTGGATAGAATGGGAGAAAATGAATGGTAAAGTTGAGTTGTCAAAAAACGTTGTGATATTTTTTGAGCAGTGGGTGTGATGTCATAGAATTGACACATCAGCAAACTTTTCACCTCTTTCACAGGTTTTTCATTCATTCATTCCTCACTTTCCTGTGTTTGAACATTGGTTTAGTTAAGCTCATCAATTTAAAAAGTTCATGGTGACTCTGTGGGAGGGGATGAAAGGATGTGCACTTGCACCCCCACCCCTTTATTTATAGACAAATTCAAAACATTGAAAAACAATAAAAACTAAGAAAATCAAAAACCAATCATTCCTTATTTGTTTTTTTATTAGAGCATAGCCTTGGAAAAAATTTTTGGTGGTGCCTGGGGAGTTATTTACTTTGAGGGCTGAGTTCATATTTGCAACCCATTTTTAGATTTAACCCTTCATTTAGCCCCCTGTAGCCCAAGAAATGGAATTAAGATAATATTCTTGGATGTTATTGAGTAATACATTGATAATATTGTTTTTTGAGACTCTGAGTTTACATTTATAATCCATTTTTAGATTAAACCCTTCCTTGGCCCCCTGTGACCCCTAACAGGGGGTTAAGATAATATTCTTTGATATTATTGAGTGATATATCATAAATAATGTTTTTTGAAGCACTGAGATTATATTTATAATCAATTTTTAAATTGAACCACTTTTTTTCTTCCTGTGGCCCCCAAAAAAGGGATTGCAATTATATCTTCACTTATTATTGAGTGATTTATTATGTATTGGATGCCCATGTTTTTTGAGACCAACAAAAAACAACAAAATTCAGTAAAACCACTTGCCCAGCTTACTTGTGAGAAAAATAAGATTTTTGTATTTATACTCAGAAACTTGTAAAACATTATAAACAATATATCACACAATAAAATGTGAAAAGTTAAAATTAGTCAATTATATCTGAACCACTTTGGATCACATTATAAGGAGTTGAATAAAGAAATACATGTCAAAATAAAACTTCAAGTCTAAAAAAATTACCAACAATGTATCACACAATATAATAGGGAAATTCAAAATTATCCCCTTTCAAAGCCCCTGTGGGATCACATAATGGGTAAAATTAAGAAATTATGTCAAATTCAAAATTAGTAGCTAAAAAACTATTACCAATGAATTACACTACAAAATATGAAAAGTCAAAATTTCCCCTCATTTTGAGGCTTGTGGGTCAAAAATTAGTCAAATGAATAAAATAATGTCAAATTTGAACTTGGTGCCTCAAGAAACATTACAAATTATGTATTACATAATAATATGAAAAAAACAAAATTGGGCCCTTTTATGAGTCCCTTGGGGTCAAAAAATTGATCAAATTAAAAAATTATAGACAAATTCGAACTCAGCACCTCAAGAAACATTAAAAATGATGTATTACATACTAAAATGTAAAAAAACAAAATTGCGCCCTTTTTTGAGTCCCTTTGGGTCAAAATATTGATCAAATTAAAAAACTTAAGGTCCAATTTAAACTCAGTACCTCAAAAAATATTTTTTTTAAAGCATAAACAAACAATATTATACCACCTTTGTGTTGAGTTGGATAATTTCAGTGTACATATGTTGAAAGTTCCAAGAAAATAAATTTTTGGCCCATATCTGCTGCCCCTTTCTTATTTTTGGGATTTCAAAAAAAAAAAATTAGATATGATACTCAAGCATCCTCATAGCAATTTTCAACCTTCTACCTCAATGGAAAGTACAAAAAATAAATACAGATAGAAATCCAAACTTATTGAATCTTATTTATTTAGGTGATAATTTAGACTTTGAGCTTTCTGTGCCAAAAGTTTTCTTGGGTCCTGAAATGAAATGTGCGCCCACCCTTGCTTCAAAGTCATTTTTTCAAGTGAATTTTGTTCAGTAAATTTTCACCAAAAACCTACTTAAAAATGAAGTATTAATGAGATGTATTGAAACCAGCAACCTCAGATAATGAAAAATACAAAAACGTCAATTCTATGACATCACAACAATAGGGTGCGCATTGAAGTACCGTTTTCGGTGCAGCACAACTTTGACATCTTATATCTTCCTTTCTATTTAATATTTTTCAAAAAAAATTTCAAAACCTTCATTTACAGGCATTAGACTATCTCTCCCATTAATTTCAAGTAATTTTGAAAATCATGTCCTGTACCCTATTGGTAGGGGTAGGTTTATGGAAGTGAGGTATCTGGCCTCACTGAACGCCGGGTAAAACACAGCATATTGTGCCTCTAATATAATTCATATGCTCATTGCTGATTACAACCAAAATCGATTTTAACACCACTAAATATTTGTACAAGAACAACGTCTCATTTTGTCGCGTTCGTGACTGCAATAAAAGCGTATAACAAAAGGCCTGTCAACACCCACATGAACACACCACACTCACAAAAATAAAAAATTTTTATTTATATGTATTAGATAATTTTTTGGTAGGTCTATTAAATTGAACGTGTGTATTAATGTAATATATAAATGGCATACTGGGGCTCATCCAGTACAGTACCCTTTATTATCGGTACGTGCAAACTTTCGAGTCATTTTCTGAGCCTTCTATACACTTACAAAAAAATGTCAAGACATCCGAGTTATTAAAAATTTTTTATATACTAGATAGCAGTTATTCTTTGTTCAGATAGTTTTTTTGTATCGCTGCTAGGAAATAAGTAAATCGCTAAATACCTGTTAGAGGAATAAAACGTGGATTTTTAGGAGTGAACGCTATATTCAAAAAATAATTTAAAACTATGGAGTTCCGAAGTAAAATCTCTCCACTGATTTAATTGAGTGAAAACATCTAATTTCTGAGGGTTACTTCTGGGTATAGCTGAAAATAAACGCACAGGGTGCTTGACTTACCTTTAACACAAGCGTCTAACTCTCACTCGGGACTCCAGCTTACGATGTTGTGATTCGGGTTTTTTTTTTTTTGGTATTTCTCATGTGAAGTCGATCCTATACCCGCCAGCTAATCGATATACATAAACACCCTTAAAAATATCGTAAAAATAAACTCATGAAAAAAAAAATGAAAAAAACATAAAAAGAAATACCCTGTTATTAGGATTTGACTCCGCATCAGATACACTGATTGCAGGAAGGTGCCACATGAAATACAAAAATGTTTTAATTTAAATTATTGTATAAACCAAAAAATATGTAAAATCAACCAATCACAATATTGTAACGTCAGAGTCCTGAATGAGATTTCGACACTTCTTCTTTAACCTGATTTTGTGGAACTACTTTTTGTAACATATTATTCATTTTGAGGTAAACAATATACTTTTTAAATGGAATAGAATTGACTATGTTCAGACATGTCTAGCAACGTACCATACTTTTAATTTATGGTAACAGACTGTAAAATTCAGAAAAGTTCCTACCCTTTATCATAGAGAATTTAAACGAATAACCTCACAGCGAGGAAAATAACTTAGCCTATTAAAATACTGTTAGACTGTTACAGTTTAAGTCAAACTGATAAAATATAAGTTAGCAGCAAGTTCATGAACTAAAAACTGCTTCAAAAATATAATTAGGTGAAGTATTTGTACGATGACATTTTGAATGTTAATTTTATTGCAGTGTCTAAACTACTCCGTGACTTGTCGCATATCAAGAAAAAAGTTTTAAGAAATTCACTTCGCCCTGCAGCAGTTATTATAGGTAAATGTTAAAATATGTTTACTTATTCTTACCAAAAGATTTTCTTGGTATATTTCTACGGATTTTTGAGCCCTTTAGTAAATTCAGAAAACTACATATGTCGGTATGGATTTTGAAATCTACCATTTGACAAAACTGGTCACTTACATCTTGACTTCTCATCCCGTCATTGAAAGTCAAAAGTATTCATTACCAAAATTTAAGGATGGAATTTCGTAGTATCCCTTATAGTTTTTTATTTGGTCGTACCATTGTTTGACTGGATTACGATAAGGTAAATCTGGGGCCATTAAAGTCTTCGCATTAATATCATTGCTTACATAAATATTCTGACCATTTTTTCCCGTTATAGATGAGGGACAACGTCCATTAGAAGCCAGACCAGTTTCACAACATGCTTGGGCAAGGGCATTCAACTGTTGAAAACCAATAGAGAAAATTTTGAAAACAACATTTGAATTTTATTATCACTTATAATAACCTATGTAATTGTAATTAGGTTACCAATTTAAAAACTAAATCAACCAAATGTATTACCAAATTATTGATGAATTTGAAATAAGTCTTTCTAATTAAATCAACCGTTAATTCCTCCACCCGAGAACTCCGTCGAAATAAAAAGACTGTTGAAAGTCTTGTAGGGATCATACCTGTGTAAAGTATTAGGAGGGTGAGACCCCTCAACGACAGTCGCAGCCAAAAAACTGACCAATTTAATACACTGCGTGTTAAGCACACCTATGCACGAATTATTTGTTACTGTATGTACCTAAGTACCTAATTCATAATTGTCGGACCATAACGAATCGGCTTATCCCCAATTACATCATATAACGAGTGTAGGTATTTGTTGTACTTTGTTACCAACAAAGTACAAAGTAAAAATAAACGCGTTTTTGAAAAAAATTTCGTTATTATTATTATTTTTTTATTATTATAGGCTACCTACGCTTTTATTGCATTCACAAACACTACAAAATACAACGTAATTTAGTAACAGTCCACTAGGATGCGCATAGGCGTGCGCACGTGGGTACCTATAGGTGCCTGGCACCCATCTTCACTTTTTTTTTCATAATAGTCTGTATGTAATGTTTAATTTCATACTGTGTAATAATAAAATAATTGTGTGTAAATGTGCTCAATCAGGAAAAAAAAAAAAAAAAAAAAAAGAAGCAAAAAACAATAATCACGCCAAGACGAAAATTAAGAGCCCAAAAATTTTGGGGAGGGTCAAACGGGTTAAAAATTTTATGGGGAATAAATTGTGGGGAGCTAAAAATATTTCCACACTTTCTCAGGCACCCATTTCTTTGGAGGTCTGCGCATGCTAAATTACTTTTACAAGGGATTTGTTCTCTGAGCCAATATCTCCAGATGTGGCCCAAGGTTAGAGTGTATTTATTCGGGTCAGGAAGGCACGGGTTCTAATCCTGAGCAGATTATGTTTCCGATGTGACTTTTTTAATTTAAAAAAAAATACCTTACACTCATAAAAGCGTATCTTTTAAAAGTTAATTTTTACCGTAATTTATTAGTCTTCTAGAATAAATACTGACACACATACCTTTCTCTCAACTCACTCTGTCTCTCTCATGTGTGCACTCAAACTCACATTAGGTAACAATGAACGGACATCCGGATGGAAGGAAGGACACAGATAGGATGGAAGTTAAATAAAAGCTTATGAAAAACGAAGAGTCCCTGAACATCAGAGTCAATTGCGCCTGAAATTCAAAAATTACTGCTAAATTAAAGGTACAAAAGGTGCTTAAAACCCCTTGCACAGTACACACAAAAAAATATACAATAGAAATTGTTTACTTATAACAGAACCGGTTGAGGTAGTATATTGCCCATAGTAAACAAAACTTCCAGTCACTGGAATGCATTGGAAATTTTGCTTATAGCGAATCATTTATACCACCAAGGGGATAAAACCTTCTTTCGGACCATCCACTTTGTAGGAGTAACCAACCACTTGACTCTAAATTTCTCTCTTCCCTCCCTCATACTCCCCCACTGTTTTCTTCTTTCTCCCTCATTTCATTTTCAAACCATTTATTTAATTATGCCAATGTATACATATAGCACAGTATACGTCTACACTTCAATTTTGTAACTGTTTGGCGCTCCATATCTTCGAAAAGGGACGATACAGAAGTATGAAAATTTGTGGACTTATTAACATACTAAAAAAAATATGTTTAACAGAAAGAAAAATTTCGAAAAAATTTCAAAAACATTTTCTTGGAGGATGAGTGCGTCAAAATCGACAACTTTCGTCTAGGGTATTATGGACGTTTTCTATCCTGATGATACATCTGTATGGGGAGACCTTTCTTTTAACAATTCAATCATGAAAATCCGTTCAGCTGTTCTCTCAAACATAATGTCACAGTAAAAAAAAAAAAAAAAAAAAAACCTTATAGAAATTAAGATACCTGATAGCTTACCTACCAGATGAAAATAGAACCTAATTTTATTTTTGTCTTTGCAGAAGTAGATAAATAACAATACGTTGGCATTACGTAGGTAGGTAGTTAAGTACCTTTTCATCCAAAACGAGAGGATCTGCATAATGTATTTCTCTGTATTTATTATGCTCCTCCAGCATCTTTCGAATGATTTCATTATCTTCTTCAGGCGATAATTCATAACTGAAAATGTACAAAAAAAAAGCGTTAACTGACGACAAGATTTCTATTTCGCTTGCTCATAATTCTACTCGTAAAATAATATTAAAGATGAAATTTACGCAAAAATTAACTCATCGAAAGTTAATAAAATCAAAAATAAATTCTAGGTGGTTGAAATTGTTTTCAACTAACCTGACAGCCGGTGGTTCAATCAAATTTACCACACAAAGTAAAATAAAAAGCCGCATCGAGAAATCAGTTGTAACTGAAAAAGGAATGTATTGATAAGAGCTTGATTACCCCTATAGGTATACGAAATAATATGATAGGTGGGTAGGTAAGTGAACTTCAATTCAAATATTAATTTAGGCCCAACATTTTACATACTAACTGGTCGAAAATATTATTACTATTAAGTATGATACCGTATCAGGAATGCTAAAAAATTTGGAACATCTGTTAATGTTAGCCAAATATTTGTTAGGAAGAGTGCCTATAAATAGAACAATTAGTGTCTCCCTATAAATTCATTTCTAGGACCATTCATGTGATTTGTGTTTGTGTGTCATATTTCTGTGTATTTGGTTTGTATGTGTGTGGGTGTATGTCTTGGTCAATGTCGTTTTTGTAGTAGAAGTGGGCTATAAAGAAGAAAATAATCATTTTAAAATTTCTCCAGCCAGAATTAAGTTTAGAGACTGAAATTATTGAAGTCGGTACTAATTAAAAAGTTTTTTCAAAAAACTGAAAAACGGTAAAATAAAAAAAGAACGCCGCCTTCGACAAATCCAATCCCTAGGCGTACATCTTGCTGGAAAAATTTTTAAATGATTATTTTTCTTTTTTTAGAGCATTTATAATTTTTTTTTGTTTTAAGTCAGTTTTATTTCTTGAAATAAATTATTAATTTTCGATGCTTTTTTGTTTCATTTCAATCCAGTAAATTTCACTGGAGATATTGTAAAACAATTATTTTTAAGTTTTTATTATTTCACCTCTTGTTAAGTATCACTATGTCATTATCACTGGATAGACGGTGGTTCGAGGCTGTCCGAATCTCAGTTTTCGAAAAAAATATACACGTTGAAATTGTGTTGATTTTAAGACTGAAAGGTGAGGGTAAGTTCATTTTTTATTTTATGACCGCAGGAAACTTTTGGCACTATTATCTGAAATTCATATATTTGTGACTTTGTACAACAACAACCAATGTCACATTTTAGTAGTTTTTTGTTAGTATCGTCAGGTAGTTGCTGAATGTGTCCTCTGCATGTACGATGTAAAAACAACCAACGTCTCAACACCCCTAAAACCCCTTCAAATCGAACCTTGAGATATGTCAATGTCATTTGACTGAAATGAAAACATGCACTACTTCCTAATGTACTGCTTTTTTATTTTTTAAGCCAAACATGGGATGGCAAAATACTGTCCTCTATATTGGTTTTTCGTTTCCTTGCACATTATCGTTACGTATGGATAATTTTTTTTTAAAACAAACTTTTTTTTTTTAGATTAGCCTACGAAAAAACTATATTATCGATTGTAAATAAACATAATTATGGGACCAGGACCACAATGGGATCACCTTCTATCATTTAAAAACAAGTTCTTCAAAACTGTCCAGCAACTCAAACCTAATCTAACCGCCCTAACTTAACATAGAATTGAAAACCTTCTAATGTATTCGAACTCAGTTCAGTAAATAGGTACCTACGTATGAACATTTTTTGTGGCAAAAATTTACAAAAAATTCTTAAAAGAAAAATAATCTCTCAGCCGCTGTCATATTCTTGGTCAAGTTTTTCATCCCAATCAACATGGACTCCAAGAGCAGTAAACTGGTATTCCCGTTTCTTCAAAAAATGTTTTTTAGGGTGAGTGGGGTGAGACGTTGCCATATTTTCTCCAAAAATTGTCTTAATCATGTCATCCTTTAGGGTTTTTATTTTCACCCGACTTTTCTTTTGTCTGAACATTTTTGTACGCTTCATATCACCCGTCAAGTAACCTTTTGCGGCTATTTTCATTTCTCCCGGAGGCAACATTTTTGACTCGCAATGAAAAAGTAGGTCACAGGTCCTAACTCAGGGTGCATTAATAATGGTAATTTTAATAGCAGTTTTATTTTTCTCCGAAGATTTGTTAAACATAAATGCGGCGATCTGCTGGATGGAGCTCCTAACTATTTGTGTACCCACCTACAGCTTCCTAATTTCCAAAAAAAAAAATAATAATAATAATAATAATAATAATAATCTCTGTTATTCTGTATCAGTAAAAATCTTTTATTTTTTATGTGGATTTCAAACTGTTACCAGTTTAGGTAAAAATCAATGCTAAAGTTTTACTTACATCGAGTCGATAACCATGTGCTTCTAGTGTCAATATGTGCCCCTATTCCAGAAAAATTCCCACAATAAATGAAGTATAATGCACGAACAAATTAATAGTCTTCGTAGTCCGTGGATATGTTAGAGATGAGCCCAGTAAATACGATATATTTCTCCAAAAAATAAAATTACATTTAATGTCATTACTTCGAAGCTACTGCTTACCCACTTCGAATCGATAAAGTTGTTTTTATATTGCTTGGCTTCCAACCAGCCTCATCCTTGTGAGATTAATTGGTGTTGGGAACTGTTTTGAAAGCATTCTTACGATTTCCTGCTCAGTTTTTCAAGTAAACTTTCAGCAGTTCTAATTTTCCATGATTTTCAAACAGAGCCCCTTGGAAAGTACTATCATTTTCTTTTACATGGATATGCTAATTTCCATTAATCCGTATCTTCGTACTTGCACTGTACAGTGGCATAGCAATGGGGGTATTCGGCTGTTTATCCCTTTTCAAAGGCACAAAACTTGTAACTCGTACCCTCAGAAATGACTATTCACTAACGAAGTAATGAGAATTTACCCTCCACATCGGAATCTTGATTCTGCTACGCCACTGCAATTTATACGCAGCACAGCCGTAGACTAGGTACACATTTTCTTTGAGCATCGCCAAGATGTATTTCCGGAATTTAACACCCAGAATTAATGAAACTTATTACAATCATATAAATAAGATACCCACTGCTTACCCACTTTGCTTGTCATTCGCTTTTACACAAAATATTGTCATTAACTGATACCTATTTTTCGATAATCATACAAATATGTATTAGTCCAGTCAAATCAGGCAGAAAAATGGAGTTGAAAATGACAAAATTCTAACAAAAGGTTTTATTACTGAAATATATTTGGGTTAGTTTCCTAGTTATGTGGTTAAATTCCACCGTAGCTGGCTCTCTTGCTACTCCCCTGAGTGAGCCGCAATGAGGTAAAGTACCTATGCAACATTTTTTAGTTTTTTTGATTTTTCTCAAAAAATACAGGTTGTACGGAAAAAATATTTCAGTACGAAAATGTTTCCTATAAAATTCCCAACAAAAGAGGTTCTTATCACGATTGCATAAAAATTGATAAATAATGCGCTAAAGAGCTCTAAAAGTTGTAAAAAATTCAAATGTTATAAAAATGTAGGCGTGTATGAGATTAAACTATAGCCTTACCATTTTCTCGTTTTTTACTGGCATTTATTAATCCGATTCTACATTGTTGTTGAACTGAATATAAGTTCATTCCTGGCACCGATATTATGTTCGCATAAAATACATATAACTTCGGAGGTAGACGCCATAGTTTCACAACCTTTTTTATAAAGAACATAAGAACTATCAAGTAGAGAATGACGTTCAAATTTCAAAATAATACCATCAACCTGAGTGATACCGACATACCAGACTAGATAGGATATCAGGTGGGGTGAAAAGGATATTGTCTACTCGTGCTCCATTAGAACTTTATAAAATTACGAAAAAAAATCATAGACTAGAGAGGAGTTGCCGATCTCTAATATAAGACTTATCAGTATGTTTCACTTTTTAGATGCAATAAAACAAAAGTTCTCCTCAATTTGTTTAAAAGTTAGTTGCAACCAGAAAGAATAAAGTAATTTAAGTGAGTGTTTCATATGAATATAAACTATCTTAACACCAATTTTTGTCGTTAAATTTGCTCATAAGTTCATTCAATCATCTGCTGCAGCCAGCTTAGAGATTTTGTCATGGAGTGATGTCAAGAGGTCATTTCCTCCCCTTAGAAGACCAAACAAATAGCAAAACTTGACTTTTTTCACACATATTATTCTCTACCTCCAGAAGAGAAGAGAAAAAACGAGAGAAAAATGAATAAATTTAGGCTATTCAATATATCTCAACATGTCTTCATGTAATTCTGGAAAAATATGTCCTCCATATTACAACAGTTCCTTAGAATCATCATCACTTAAACTCTTTTCAGAGGTGATGAATTAAGTAGGGTACGTTGTTGCAAAATAATTAGGTAAAGATATGTTGAAATATACTGAGTAAACTTTTTGCTCTGAATTATTCTTTCTTCCCTCGTGTTTATCTCTTTTTTTTTTTTTTATAGAGGAAAATAATAAGTGCGAGAAAAGTAAATATTTACAATTTTTTTGGTTTTCTAGGGGAGGAAATGACAACTTAGTCTCACTCCATGAGACAATGTCATTGTTATGAGGTTCCATCATATTAACAGGTAGGTACATGATGGTACCATTAACGATAGTTTATACTCGTTGATTTATTCTTTATGATCTAATATATAAAAAGTTTGCTAAAAAGAAACACTATGTTCGGTTTATACTGTTTCTCTTAATCTGTTCTCTAAAAATTGAAATTTCTCAACTTTATATAATACAGACTACAGATTAGAGAATTGAGAAAATAGATCACCTGCCAATAATTTGTAGATAGTGTAAATCAAATATGTTACATTTTTGAAAATTTTTGAAATTATATAGGTCAATGAAACCTGCCCATGTCTTTATCACAGTTCAAAACCACCGAGTGTCCAAAAATTAATTTGATAAGAGAACAACAATATTATACGTTATACATAGGTATATCACTTCAGTTAAACTACAGCAACAGGTGACGGAAAGAGTGTCTGATGAATTAATAAAATAGTAGGTTTTTGAAAGAGGAGAACGGAGGAAAAAACTGGTATCTCATTCCAATTCATTTGACAGGCCTGTACCGTATTCTCATTGCTCAATGTCTCAGCCTATATTAAGTAGAAAATTTAATCTCATTAACTGTGAAAGAGAGGAATTTCTAGTACTATGGTCTTTGACCAAAGTAATGAAGTACGCACTACCTGAGATCAGCACGAGTATATTATTATTATTATTATTATGAATATAATTTGGTTGTTTTAAGCAGAATATAGATTCTATACACGGGTGATTTCATTAACATATTTTGGACATTTGAAACTGTCATTGATTTTTAGAGGGAACAAAATTCTTATTAACCACTTCATTCCAATATAATTTCATGACTGAAAATTTCGCTATTTCATGGTAATATGGTATCTATTAATAGATAATGCTATTAATTCAGATGGGGTTTACAGCAATGTTCAAATCTGTTATCTGTTTTTCTACATGGTTTCTTTTCTTGAAAAAATATTTTTTGAAATGAATAGCTAAATCGACTTGAATGAGACCATAAATTTATAATAAACTACCAATCGAAAACATTGCATATATCGACAAGCTCGAGTTTCCAAATTTTATAAGTCACAGTTCATTCAGAGCAAAATAAAAATGTAAGCATATCCTTTTCACTCCACTTAACTAGATTGGTCAGATTGCCCTTCAGAATTTTTTATAAATTTGAGTAATATAGCTATAATTTCTTCAAATACGTCATTATATACCTGAGAGACTACAAAATTACTACCCATTAATTTTCATAACCTTTTTCCATCAATAATGCTCAAGCTCAGACAAAAAAACCTTAATTTTCTATCCATATCACTCTGGTTGATGGTACCTAAATTTTTAATTCAACATCTTATACATAGATACTTACTTTAGAGCACACAAATTAATTCTCACCTTCACATCAATATTTCACAAAATTAGCCCAAAAACATCAACTCCGAACAATAATATTTAAACAAAACCTGCATACTGATCACCAGTGTCTAATATGATAGCATATCGTAATGTCAGATTTCAGTAGTTATCATAGCAACCCCTGTTTTTCCACTCTCTTTGATGGTGCCATAATTTTTAGACATCTGGGCGCTGATTATCGTTGCAACCCTCCAGTTGCGACACCGATTATAATAACATTTATTGTCCATGCAGACCCACGCACCTTAGAATTATTCCCGACTTTTCGAGCTCTTTAGCGCATTATGTATCAATTTTTATGCAATTGTGATAAGAACCTTTTTTCTTCCAAATTTCATAGGACATATTTTTGTACTGCAATATTTTTTCCCTGCAACCTTTATTTTTTGAGAAAAATTGGAAAAACTAGAAAATGTTGCATACTTTACCCCATTGTGGATCACTGAAGGGGTAGCAAGAGGGGTAGGGACGGTGGCATTTCACCTCCTAACGAAGGGATCATCCAAAACATATTCCAGTAATAAAACCTTTTGTTAGAATTTTGTCATTTTCAAAAGGGTAATTGGACTGGGCTATAGTATAGGTACTGTCTATACATATAGGCCTACAGTTACTCGTGTGCTTTATTCACAGATGAAGAAATGCGCTATTAAATGTTTTGGGCATTCTTTTAACACAAAGTTACTCTCTGCTGTGTGGTTTTCTGATACAGCCAGCGGTGCTTCGTACGTGGAATGAAATGTTGCGTAGTCTATATTTCGACTTAGGTACGGTTGGTAATTTATTGTTTCAATTAACATTACTAGTTAAGATATTTTTACATGCAACGTAGTGCGATACACGAATAACAGGTACAGTAAAAAAAAAGTTAAGATAGAACAATATCCGCATTGGTTGAGCAACGATGAAAAATAAAAATTTCCAATTATGAATCCAGCAGTGTAAGCAAGCATAAGAACTTACTCGTATTCTGGCGGAGAGTCGGATACGTATTCTGGGGGAAATTCGGATATTTCGTCATCTGGGGCCGAGTCAGATACGTCCTCTTCGGGAGAGTCAGATTCGTTGTCTGGGGTTGAGCGAAATAACCATAAAATAATTAAGACCACGACGATACATGCCACGAGCAAATACCACCAAACGGAGGTAGATTTGTCGACCACTGCAGATTCATCTACGAATGATCCGAGGACGTTCAATTTGTAATTTTTTACTGTATCATTCAAGTTTTTCCCCCGAACATTACCAGGAGGAAAGTAAAGACAAACGACGACTAATTGTTTGTCTGAGTTGAAACCACATCCAACGTTCACCGAAGATTTCCATACGAGTTGTGTGAAACTGTCTGCATGTAAACATTTTCATTATGGATTACATACCTCTACATTTAAGAAATAATATTATACGATTAAGGTACTGAGCGGGACAGAAGTCAGAAAGTGCAAGTGAGCGAAATCATGTTCTGAAAGGACCGCGAAAAAAAGGTGTAGCAGGGGCCAAAATTGTTTTTTTAGGTTTATAATTCACCCGTATATACTGCTTCAGATGGATTAGTGCGTAGTATAAATCATTAATATTTAGAAAGGTGATTTTGTCTATCGGTAAGAAGGGATTGTCCGAAAGGGGTACTAACTAAATTCATTGAGGCCGACACGAAAAGTTTGCATCAGACTATGGTTTCAAAAATAACAATTGCAGTAATCTACTCTACCATCAGAGCAACACAGTCACGACTGTAAACAACTGCTGCTGAAGAAGTGTGAAAACCCGTGCCTCTCGTTATTAATTTATTATTCAACAGCCACCACATCTGGTCTCAGCCCTTCGAAACTACTAAACTTACGAGTTGTCAACTACGCACTTGTCTACCAGCAGTTCACGAAAAATTGCAGTCAAAAAAGTCATCGAACATGATGATTTCTTCTTTATTGATTGTGAGCATTGTGAAAAACAAGGATCCAGTCATAACCAGCGTCACTGCTCGTCACTGCTCGTCACTCCAAAGAAAAATTCCTGAAGTTGGCAGTTGGTGCAGGTGTATCAACGTTCTGATTTTCAGTCAGATGAGGCCATTTTTAAGATGCAGAATTCACAAGGTGTAACCAGTTGTCGCAATTGAATTCATCTATGGTTCGCGCCTTGCCTAATAGCATTCCAGAGAAGTACTTAACACGGGCTTCACAGATATTTCAGAGTAAATTTACTCCTTCTCCAACAAACAAATAGAGTATCTACTCCTTCTTTTGGTTCAAAATCATCGATATACCTACTCTCATTTTGTTTCCTCTTACTAGATACCTATAGAAGAAAGTATCCAAATTTCCACCAAAATAGACTTTTTCTGTCATTTAGCCCGACTAAAGTACCTACCAACTCGAAACATGTACAAAAATTAATAAAAATTCAAAAATGTTCCTTTTTTTTTTTTTTCTGAGTTCTTTGCTTGCCAATTTTCAATTCTTGGTGGGATACTAGCCACTCAAATTAGATCAAAAAAAGGTCTGTCAGTCAATAAAATTGGGGAGAGATTTTTCATTGGAACCCAATAGTTTCAAGTGTCTTTCAAAACTATTGAAAATCTCTAAAATCTGACTGCGGCTTCACACATAAAATGCACATTATGTGTTTCCCACAGGTTTTTGGAGATTTACATATTTTCTAATAGCGATAAGAAAAAATCGTTCAAACAAATAATATAGTAAATAAAATTTTCAACACCAAAGATATCTTGAATTTTTTTTTCAAGTGCCATAGTAAGCTCAGAAAATGAACCAAAACTTTGGACATACTACTAATAAAGAGTATACTGCACTGGATGAGGCCCACTCTCTCCTATACATACTACATCAATATACCCAGTCAATTTAACAGACCTACCACGTATCCCATACATATAAATAAAACATTTTTTATTCCATTGCGTGAGTTGGTGTGTGTAGGTATGTGTGTATATTTATTTTCGACACCATAACTTCAGAACCACTTCATAAAACAGGCATTAACTTTTTGTGCATTTTTGTTTTATTCCAAAGGAAGGTTTTTGAATAAATTGGAAGTCCGCAGCTCCTTTAGGGGCTAAGTTGTTGATAAAAATAGTAAATTTATTTATTCAGTTTTACGTCTTTTTTCATTGAAACTCTGACTAAAACAATAAATAAAGTATTTTCATTTTTATCCAGTTTCATACATTCGTATTTTATTAAACTAAAATGCTGAAAGTGCAAAACTTCTAGTATTATCTCAATGATTAAATCCTTCTATTCGTTAAAGTTCTGAACTTGTTTATTATTTTTTATATTGAAGAGGTTGCTTCTAACTGCTTGATTGGTCAGTGAACCAAAATTTATGCATGTAGTTAGAAAGATGTTAGGACAGCAATTACCTGTATTACTTGAAGCAGTCTATACGTAGTAATATAATATAGGTACTCAAAGATTGAAACAGAGAAACCATTTTTTTTTTTTTAAAGTAAAAGGTAATACAATATTCGATGTAATTTGCAAACAATTTCATTCTGTAAGTACTAACGTGATACTGAATTCGTAATAACTCTTTCTTTTATCTTCCCAAAAATTTACTTTTTCGCACTTATCAAAATTTCTAAATTAAGATGACAATAGTATTTTGTATGTTCATTGCAACAATACGAAGAAATAATAATTAAATTTAGATTCTTTAATGAATGAATTTATCGATAGAACTCAAGTTATGATTGATACCATTTGTCAAACATTGAATACAATAGGTACTACTTTACTATAGGTACCTATTAAAATAACCGTCAGAAGTGTAAAATTTTCATTTCAGTGAAATTAATTTTTATTTTCCACATTTCTCCAATAAGGTAATAAATGTTTTTTGCGAAGAATATAAAACATTGAATGACTGAGCACTTTAACGATATGAAATACACAATATAGGTATGTATACGACACAGAAATTAGTAGCTCCATAACAGCACCTTAATTTTTTAGTTTAAAACTAATAAGTAAGATTTTGTAAAAAAAACTGGCTGGGAGCACCACAAAGGGATTAAGTCTGTCTTGCGTCAGCCTAGTAGCCTCACTTTTTGAGATGTGATGAGGAAAAGGAAAATAAGAAAATTGTAACAACTGATATCTTCTAAATTCACTCAATCTTCCAGACATAGTTTTGAAATTATTGATTATGTTCGTTCATTCTAATATTCTTATTTTATATTCATCTACCATTCATGTCATAATGATCTTTTTAAATTGATTTTACTTAACAATTAAGCAAATAGGCACTACCTATGTAATATAGTCTAGTCAAAGGAGATAGTTTTCAAACCATGAGCTCGCACAAGAGACGGCAAAATCTTCCTTCTTAATTCAAGTATTACGTTTCTTAGCATCAGTGATGCTCGTATGCAAGAATGATACTTCAATATCAACAGTGACTTACGAATTACTTACCTTAACAAAGTATTATGTATATAATTATATGTTTCTGAATAGATCTAGTTGACAATGGAAAAAATGTCAGAATTACTTGACTATCGTTTTTTCTTTTGGTCCGAAGTGTACCTCAAGCAAAATCAAGTGGATGGAAATGATCTACCATTGGAATCGTTTTACAACAAAATCACATTGAGCCCATAAAATGACACTTCATACGTATAGGTTCTGAAAAATAGTTAATTGTGAAACAAGTGTAGTAAGTGATTTTGATCCGAGCGCAATTTTTGCATCAGTCACCTTAGGCTCGTGCTGCATATCACACAAGAATTAATCACCTACTATATACACTGTGTGTCACACACTATTTTCTGCAACACCTCTCTAAGGAAGAAAAAAAAGTTTAACTAATAAAAAATATAAATACTTTTTTAATTTCCTACATTATCGATTACCACCGGGGCTCTCTCCTGTAATTCACGAATCCAACAGTCGTTAGACTGTGTTTGTATCCCAACATGAGACTTTTTTTTTTTTTTACAAATCTCTTGTAATGTATAAAATAACATGCGCACAAACTGGTGCATAAAGTATAAAATTACGCATAAAGTAAAAAATAATACATAAAGAATTTACAATGTTCTAAAGTTGTCCGCTTTATGTACAGTGGAGGCGCACATAATTGTCCACTTTATGGACAAATGTTGGCAAAAACAAAAAAAAATCTACCCCAAAAACGGACGATTTCGTGCGTCCTAAAATCTATAAGTATGTGAGGAAAGAGATTTCAACTCGGTGCAAAATAGCAAAATTTTGCACGTATGAGATGCGGAATAAGATTTTTGTAACACTGTCTTAACTGTGCAAACGCACCATATAGGTATAATTATTAAAGGTATTGATGTTTCTATTTACTTTTTTTTCACATCGCACTTCCTGAACTTCGGCATTTTTGGAATCTGAAAACCTTTCCTCTTTCAAAAACCACTATTCAAGTTAGAAACCCAAAGTTTGTACTGCTGGAAAGAAAGTTAAACGTAACCGAATCTACATTCCATTAAATCTTTCATTCATCCTTATAGTTAGTGGAAAATAAATGAATGAGAAAATACGAATTGATGGAAAATTTCCCCTTTTATAATTATTTAGACGTGATTAATAAAAAATTTTCTTTTGAGATTAGTTTGTTGAGGGGACAGTTGTTGCAAAAAATAGTACGTGACAAAACAATTATTTTCAGTGTACTAGAATCTGTAGGGGTGAGATGAAATCCGTGATCTTTTCTACCTAAAAACACAAGGATAAATAGCACTTATTGTTTGTCTGGTTAATAAACTCTATTTTTTAATACATTATCAGAAAGGCAATGTTCACACTGACACGTACACAAATAAAATTTTTTTCTTCTCTCTTTTATTCTCTTCTCATGCGAAACTCGTGTCTACCACCTTCACATTTTATTACTCATCACCGTAATGAATATAGAAATGTGTACCATATTGAAAAAAATTGCACAGATGTAATTTTATTATATGATACTACAATTACTACCGAATGTACCTATAGTAGCACTTGGTACTTTTTTTTTTTTTTTATATATAAAAAAGTTGGCAGCAAACATTCAAGATAAAATATTTCTATTGTCAGAATAGGAATCACAACCAAGTCTGAAGAAGCTAGTTAGGCATTTTGGCCGATAATAGGCCTACATGTACATTATTCGGAGATGAAATCTGGTTCACTGGACCATTTAGGCCCTGTCCGTTGTCTATTGGGGGAGGGTCCTCTATCGGGAGGTATCTAATGGCTTACTTCGCATGTGTTTCTGCCCGGATCTAACACATTTTGTCTGTGATGGGAGGTGTCCCTTAAAGGAGATTTCACTGTACGATAATTTCGGAATTGGTACATAACATAATTACACGTAATCGATGATGTAAAAATTAACTATAAGCATCTTGCATCCGGCCTTAGTAAATTCAGAAAACTGTAACTACAGATGGACTTGAAAATTTTTTTATTTCGACAGCACTGGTCACTTATGTTTTGACTTCTCACCCCGCCCATTTGAGTCAAAAGTATTCGTACCGACAAATTTCGTTAATATAGGTTGGTAGTACCCCGGATAATATTTTCCTTCGGCGTACCATTGTTTGACTGGATTGTGATCAGGTGAATCCGAGCTCATTAAAGTCCTCGGATTAGGATCTTTATTCGTCCAAGTATTCTGACCCAAATTTTTTACTTCAGTTATGGAACAATATCTTCCTCCGATAACTAAACCACTTTGTGCACACAATTTAGCATCATTATTCAACTGTTGGGAGCCAATGGAGAAAATTTCGAAAACAAATTTAAAGTTTGGAATAACTTATGACAGAACCTATAAATATGGGTAACTTATTTCAAAACTCAGTCAAGCAATTTTGTAATTCTCGTTCGCAATATTTCAATGAGAAGACTTTTCGCTTTTCACCTATTTTAAAAAACGACGAACGAATTTTGCTAAAACGTAATAAAGTTCCACCGCGTATGATGTTGAAATAACACATGGTATGTGTAGTGGGATTCAATCAACACCTAAATCGCCTCTGACAGCATGTCTTTCCCACTCTTTTTCACCGCAACCTGAAGCCCAATTTCACACCCCAACATTATTTCGTACCATCCCAAAAAAGTGAATAAAATATTAGTCTAAACTTTCAAAATCTGGTATGTTAGATAGGGTAAGGTCGCCAAATACCGACCCCTTCCTAATACCGACCCCCAAGTGTTTCGAGCGTACTATTAGCGCTACCTACAGGGAAAATTTTTTTTCATGTTTCTTATCAGTAAAGAGTACTCCATCCAGAAATTTAGGATGATCGAGTCAATATTGTGGAAACGAGAGCGTGAGTGAAGAAAAAAAAGTTGTTTTGTAAAATTTTTTAATGGTATTCTGTTGATACTTGTGAATGCATATTACTTCGACGAAAATAGAAGGATACTACACTCAAGATGAAGGTTAAGGTATGTATTTTTCAAATATTTTATCAAAAATATTCTAATGTTGGCGTAGTAATGAACAGTATCATAATTGTGAGAAAATAAAGAATGCCGTAATACCGACCAGGCGTAGGTTCCGAATACCGACCCCTCAGATTTATTGTTCTAACATTTCATGATACGTGATTCTGTCATTTATTGTTATCGCAGTTGCCTCAAAAGAAAGAAAAATGTAAGAAGAAATATATCTGCTCATGATGCTTAAACTGATCATTTTAGTTGACTGAATCTCAGCTCATTAATTTCTGTATTATTCTAATGAATCAACAATAATAAATAATCCATGTTGACGCTTTCAAGTGATGATCTTAACGTTAATTAATGGGGGGTCGATATTAGGAAACAATTTTCACAACAATAAATAAGGGGGTCGGTATTTGGAACAAGGGGAGTCGGTATTAGGAACCACTTTATAAAATTCAAACTTTTGACTTTTTTGGTTCAAAAATTCATAAAAAATACAAAATTTGGCCCCACCCCCTCATCTTTTGTACACTCAAACTAGACACCTTTAACTTCCATTCGAGTCACTGTCCACATTTTTTGCTTAATTTGATGCAATTTTACAACAATGTAAAAAAAAGGGGTCGGTATTTGGCAACCTTACCCTACGTAATGAAACATTGTGTAACTTTTTATAAAATGCTACGTCCAAATTTTTAAATACGAATAAAAACCGTAAGATAAGGGTGCGATTATTCCATTTGCAGCTGAATGAAAGACGTAAGTACCACTATGGAACCAGACACCATAAGTCTGTCTGGAATTTTGACATGACCTTCCAACTTATCTGGATGTAATTTGGGGGTGTTGTTATTTCTACCAGCTTGGGTGAGGCGTTTGTTTTCAAATGATAGAGTGAATCATACAAAGGGGTATAGAAATACAAGTCTCAGTTAACAGATTTTTTTATCATTAGAGTTAATGGAGACAAGAGAGTGGGAATTTTTCACTTTTTAATTTACATTTACCAAAAAATTAAGTACCCTAATTTATTTTGTTGATTATTGATGTAACGTCGAATTTAATTTGAATATTTTATGAAAACAATATTATCTTGTGGTGTCTAAAAAAACTTTGTCATATTTAAAATAGCCCAAGTACCTGTCCAACTCGTAGCTTAGTTGATGTGTGCGATAGGTCTGAAGTTAATTGAGTAGGTAAGAAGATACCTTTTCAGAATTCATTGACGTATTTTTAGTATTTGATGAACGGGTTAAAAATGAAATGCCGGCTCCTTTCAGCTTTTGTGAAAATTTTTCAAAACTTTCTTCACTTTCAATAACACATTTAATATTTTTATCATCTTCATCAAAACTGATACAATTTTTCTTCAAGTCAAGAATGAAATCTTTGTACAAAAACATTGTAAATATTAAAAAAGAAATGAAAAGCAGACTTTTTATTTTTTAGTTTCAGCTTTGCTAAATTTTCGTATATTTTTCCTCACTATAATAATAACATCGAAAAATACAGGAACACCCAGGGAGTACGAGCAATCTCGTTCATATTCAGTACAGATCCGAGCAACTCCTCACCCAAGCTGGTAGAAATAACAACACCCTATATTTGGGGAAGGGTTATTTCTTTTTTTTTTTGTTAATGTTCTGGAAAATTTGGTGGAAGGAGAAAACGGCATTGTGTGGTGTTTTCAGGAATACCAATCGAATTGTTGTTCGCTTATGTTCCGAGTCTTAAAATTCGTTATTTTGTAAACCCATTTGGAAGAAGAAAAATGTTATCTGTTAAATTAATTTATGTCACGCAAGTTCAGCTTGGTACACTTCACATGCGATCTGTTGAACTTATCATGTTCTGTATTTCGTTCTTGCGTGGTCAGACATCAAAGTCGTTATCACCTCCGGTATTAAAATATTTATTCAATCGCTAATAATTATGTAATTGTTTTGTCCGTTTTTCGTCCCCCAATTAATATTCGCGATCCGTGTATTATTTCATCTTACGGTATCGTAGGTAGGCTATTGTTTAATATTAATAGAACATTAAGTGACTAGGTGTAGATATTTGAAATGGCCTTGGTTTTGATACTCACGTGTTGAGAGGTTCTTTATCGTGGGCAAACACGGTAGTGAGCAGTCATAAATTCTTTTAAAATTAATCTTGTTTGGAGGGAATCTAAATTTCAACAGGTTTGAGACATTTTTATGCGTATAATTTGTCATTCGAAATCTCAGTGACTGGAGTTATCGAGTACCAAATTCTAGAATGGCTACACAGGCATACCACGTGTTGAGCCCGATTCACGGTGGTTTTATTCTCAATAGTGGGTGACTGGACAAGTTGTTGTGGACCTAAGGACATTTCAGTTACATAATTTTTGTATTTCGATAGTATGGCAGATCATTTGCGGACAACTGAATTCGATTTTGTGGCGTGTCACTACCCCAGTCAGCACAGGTACCAAATCAAGTGAGTGTACAGCCTATAAGCCCCACTTTTGAACAGTGGTGTGCCAAATTGTGCAGTGATGTTATTTTACTACGAAAACCGTTACGAAAAACTTTACGAAAGATGTTACACAATAAACCAAAATGTTTTAACGTAATAAAAAACGTTAACATAACGTTTCACAATTTTTTCAACGTTATTAGAAAAAGGTTTTAAAGTTTTTCTGGTCAACTGATCATCTCCATCACTTAAATTTGGATGTGGTATCATATTGATCAGAAATTTGGGACAAACCTAACTTTAGTTTTGAATGTTTTTATTTTTTTCTGAGGAAAATATTGCCATTATTGACTATATGTATAGTACTGGACCCCAGTAAAGCTCCGTAAGACCAATTTACTTTTTAATGTCAAGATATACCGGAAAAAAAGTAGGCAACCCTAACGTACCTTTGGCATATTTTTGACATTTTGCTAGAGTTCACCAATTTAGAATACATATAATAAAGACATCTCCCAAATTCACAAGGATAATGTACATTGAGATATCTGAAACCCCACAGTCTTCCCCACATCACCACTTGAATCGACTATTATGAATATACTAAGATTGGGGAACAGCTCAAAAACTATAAATTTGTACTATATTAAGATCACAGAATATATACACTGAACATCGGCACAGACAAATTCTCATTCTACAAAATATATCGACAAGTATTAATCGTTGACTTTTATACATTTGTGGTGACATGTATATTTAAAACTATATCAACGATGAACCAACGGTTTTATTTCCCTAACTATTCATGATTTTAGTTTTACCGTGAACAGATAGTCTAATTTTAGACGTGAATGTTTTCAACTTGTCGTGAATGTCAAATGTTTACAACACACTATAGTTTTGAGTTCGACATTTCAAGTCCTTTCATTAGCTGTTTTTATCAAAACTAAATCGAAAATTGAACACCATTAGCTAAACCATTTCCTGTTTTACCAACAACTGTTTTCTTTTTCAACGACAAACATACTCAATTGGAATCTGTTGGTACATCAGACATTGAAAAACCATGAGGCTATACAAATTTTAAGAACTGCACGACCAAGTTTACGCTTTGCTTAACTGTGAGTAACTTTCTCTGTATTAAAAGTGAATTGTACTGATGGGTCGACCTACTTATTTCATTCACTTTTACAAAATTGCCTGACATGTTACATAGGCTTAGGAACTTTCACTAGTAAGATGGTAACTTGACTGTTTAGACTGACTTGTGAGTTCTCGACTCTACAGTTTTTAAGACTTCTTAATATACTTCCTTTTTTTGAATTCAAACTCCATAATTGGGATGTGTGTTTGTTTTTGGACACCACAACATAAACACAAAGAATTAGAAAAGTATGTCAAAAGGTATACTCTGGTCACCTATATAGTGCCAGCATGTCTAACCAGACTGCCATCCAATATTAGGATGGTTTTTGGTGGACTACTTTACATGCTTCACGCCAGCTTTTTCAAAAGCACAGATTGTTAGCTTTCTGCTCTATTTGTTAACATCAGCGATTGTTTTGAAACTTGCTTTTAACAAGCTTCATCACAAAAAATTACCAAAGTAGTTACTTCATTTGCAATATGTTTCCGTGCTGTTTCTTCAAAATCAGCCTCAAAAAAGTGAGACTTCATTATATAAAAGTTACATAATCCCAAACTTTTGTAAAATCTCAATTGAAGCTTATTTCTTCATATTCAGCTTTCAAAAAATCTGGCTGGTAGCGTGTAAAAATGCATAGTTAAAAGTGAAAATCAACTATTAATAATTAGTGTTGTTTGTTGGATGAAATAATGTATCTAATTATTTTCACTCTTCAGCTTCTTTATTTCAATTTTCAGTGGCTCAATGTAGATAAGGGATATATGTATAGGGACACAACCATTCCCCTTTTGCAACCTTCGAAGAAGTTTTAGGATTTTGGTTGTTCTTGAGGAACCCCGCCACTAAATTATTTGAACCACTTATTTTGAATTTTTTTTTCTTTGCTTCTTCAAATTTGAAATTTTTTTACCAGTACCGTTTCAACTACTAGAATGAAACAAGTTCAATAATATTATAACGATAACGTTATTTGTGATAGCGTTATTATAACTAACAGTAATGTAACAAAATTATATTGTTATAACATCACTGAAATTGGGCCATTTCCTGATTCATATCCGGTTTCCAAATCTGTTAAAACACAGTCCCTAAAGTGCCAAATATAATGACTGCGCACGTACCTTAAATGTCTTTGATTTGTGGGCATAATAAATCTTATTTAGAAATACCTGTAAATATTCATGTCAAATCTCAAAAATCAACTTCATTCTCCTCAAGGATCCATTCATTTAGTGGTAGATGTATTAAAAAAACTATAAACCGAAACCTATATCAAGATGAATGATCACTCCTGGGGAAATAATACAAGCGATGTGTATCTGTCGAAGTGATTTGGAAACTTCAAATTAATATGGATATAGATCCAGGTATCGTGGATTATGTCTGCCATCTCCTTCGCATACTATGGTGCCCATCCCCCTTGGCAATAGCGCATTTTGCGCCATCAAGCGATTAGGCTTCGGCGGTGGCAGTCAGTTGTAATACTGTATGAGAAGGAGTGTATCGACGATCACTTTCGTGTCCTTTAATGTTAAAGATATTTTATTTTAAAAGATATGATAGGGAACTCTGCTTACTATATTATGGTAGCGAAGAAAAAGTGTTATGTACACATATTATAGCATACCAACGTTCAGAAGGCAGATGTATTCAACAGTAGTTTCAAGGCCAAACTATCGAAGTATATCAATAGTTTAAAAAATTGATTGATATCTCCTTCAATATTGAAATTAGGCAAATAATGTATGGACCTTTTTTTGTTCCTCCTAAAAAGTAGAGCAGGATTGTATTGTTAAAAATTCATGTTTCCTTAATGTTTGTTTTATCAGATTCGAAAATACGATCTGCAGTTTCCTTCAAAGTGAAGGTAGGTATGCAAAAATTCGTACAAAACATTTTTTTCAGTGGTACCCAATTATATTGGTATTTTACGTTTCTAAATCATTTCAAAAGACACGCTATATAAGGATCGAATTGATAACCTCCTCCTTCTATTCGCAGTTGGCTGAAAATTGTCAAATAGCCTATGCATTTCTTAGTACAAGTTCTTTAAGTAAGTGATAAGTGACTACATACGTATAAAACGTCGTCCAGTTGTCTGCAATAACTTACTTACTTTAAATAATTTCGTCTTTGAAGCACGCGAAAATTGGTTTATGACGTAGGTATAGCCTAGTGTCTCCACAAATGTGCATTTACCTAGGTACTTAACATTAACATTGAAAACAATAGAACAATACAAACCGCTTCGAGAGAAAGGAAACGATCTACTTTATGTATGTCTCTGTATTTATGATGCGCATCTATTATCTTGTATGCGATTTCTGTCTCTTCTTCGCGAGACAAAGTAAGACTGTAAATGAGCGACAAAAAAAAAGCATTAATTCGCGACACGATTTTTATTTCGTTCGCTGATAAATCTGTTTGCAAATAATATTAAACATAAAATTTACTCGAAAATTAACTCGTCTCGAGCTAATAAAATCAAAAATGAATTCTAGGTGGTTGAAATTGTTTCTAACTAACCTGACAGCCGGTGGTTCAATCGAATTTATCACATAAAGTAAAATTAAAAGTCGCATTGAGAAATCGGTCGCAGCTGAAAAGGAATGTACTGATAAAAATGATTACGTAGGTATCTATACGAAATATGATAGACAGGTAGGTAAGTGGAACTTCAATTCAAATATTAATTTAGGCCTGTACTTTTAGGCCTGCCGTTTTTTTTTCTTTATTATTATTCACTATCTAGTTGAAAACAGTATCATTATCAAATAATTATGGTACCGTATTACAAAATATAAGTAAGGCAATTCGAAACATCTGATGATGGCCACATATTTTTTACGAAGCGTTATCATCAGCGACAGCCCAACTCGAGCTTAGGTTGCACTAAATCTTTGACTATATAGCTTATGGACTGCTAGAACTGATAAAATCTTGAAGCCGAACACTGCAGGCGTTACTTTTCGAAAAAGGTACTTTGTGTGAAAACTGAATTTATATGAGGTAGAATATCGTGAATTTTGTATTAATTTAGACCTAATTATTTCGTTCGCAAATGGGATTAAATGTTATTACTGTCGATGGAAAACTAATCAAAGATTTACGTACTTATATACAGGTAGAATAAGGAAAATAGTCAAAGCACTAAATAACGGTTGGGGCTACAAAAATCTAAGATTTTTCAAGCTCTTATCACTTACCAGATCTCGTTTTTAATTTTCTACTTTACGAATCTTCATCTTCAGTAGGTAGGTAACGTCAGTATATTATATTATTTTTATTTCATTCATTTTGGTCTGACAAAAATTTGATTGAAGCAAAAAATATCAATTCATTAATAGCAAATAAAATTCTGAACGGATTAAAAACAGACACAAATTCATTTCAACAAAGTAGGCGCACAACAAAAATTTTTAGAATGTGTTTCACATGTTGTGGCTAAAATAAAAAAGTAATATCACAAAAAAAAAAACATGAACAGTTTTTAAATTCACTCAATTACTAATCCTCTTAATGCTGTCTTTAAACTAATGATAGTGTCCAATGTTTGGTTATTGAAATTCCTCGTTTTCAACTAATATTTAATCCTTAATTCTTATTGATTGATTGAAAATAAAGATAAAAAAAAAAGCAGAAGAAAACACTACCTGAAAATAACTTCAATGAAATTACTTAACTTTCTAGAAAACATATATTGCCTACCATTGTCCGATCTTCTGATGTCTCGACTAAATAAATTAGGTATGTCGACATCCTGTCCACGCTTTTGTTTCAAGTCAACGACTTTCATTCTACAGATAATCTTAAATCCAACAAAGAAATCAAGAGTAGGTACGTACCTATTTGTGGAGTATAATAACTCCATGCCTGCTCATAACTTGCAACTAAATCAATTTCCAATGGAAATGAGTCAAAATAAATGCTTATATAATTTACAACTGAAACAATTCTTCTAAAATATTTCTAAAGCTCAATTCTCGAGATAAGTACATTGATTTATGAGTATGAAGAATCATAAGCTACAGCATAGATATATTAGCCATAGATCAAAAGGATATTTACAGCACTTGAAAGTACATACAGTACTATTAAAGTTTTTGTAAAGATTATGCATACCGTATTTCGGGGCTATATGGGCCGGGTTTTCAAGATGTTTTGTGAATTGTGCAGCACTTTGATGAGCGAGGAGGCTGAAAATTGTAATGTAAACTCTTCAAACCTTCAGCTATCAGATGATATGCTCGGAATGACCCTACCATAATTTACTTTTGAAATATCAGGGCTTAAAGAGTGGCCCATATTACCCCAGGCTCCGATTAATGTGGGCCACCTCAAAATATATTATATTACAGAAAATGAAACAAATTAAACAAAATTCATTACTATATAATAAATTTTCAAACACCCTTTTATTACATATTCAAATGTGAAGTGTCCTCTTCTTTCAGCTGAAACGGCCAATTCAGAAACAATATTACTCATTTCTACCCAATCAACATCACCCTTATTCGGATGCACAAAAACAAATTTATCTGCATGCTTCCTCCGCCAAAAATTTCACTTTTGTCCACACTTCATCACATGTTATAAGTTTGAGTAGACCTTAGAAATGACAAAAATTTTATAATTCTACTTCGAAAAAATGATACTAAGTTGAAAATAATAGTAGAATCTGCTGTACCTGATATTCTGAATTAATGCTGATAAGAAAATGACTCATACCAAACATTAACTTTTTGTATGAAAATGGCCATTATTCCCTCACTATTTAGGTAATTGAAGGACAGTTTGTTTTAAATTGTCGATAAGAGTATAATAAAAAAAAATGAACAAAAACTTATTTGAATTATATAATGTTTATCTATTATCCACTACACTCAAAACAAATGAAATTATTTTGTAACTGTTTGGCTTTAAGCCAGTCCCACATGATGCGCTTATTCGACGAATGTTATTCAGCAAATATTCGGCCAAAACATTTGCCTCGCTGCTTTGCGGCTCCTACATTACACCATGAATATACAAATTTATTCACGCACGTCATGTAGGAGCCATCTGCAAGCATTCAAATATTCGTCATCCCTTTGACTTGCGAATTATTTACCAACAACTGCCGGAACCTAGACAAATGTTCGCCAAATGTTTGGCAATGCCAAACATTTGCATTGGCATTTCTCCCACACGATGCGCAAATGTAGACGAATGCCGAATGTTTGCCGAATACGCGCATCGTGTGGGACCGGCTTTATAAATAATCAGTGATAACATGAAAACAACTTGTAAGAAAACGACTTTAGTTCTATAAAAAAATTTAGTTTAAAACATCCTCGTTCTAATGATATCAAATAGTAGTAGCCCAACACAACAGTAGGACTGCTAGTATACTTTGTTTATAAAATTACGCAGCTGGCCCATAATAAACTAGGTGGCCCATACAGCCCCGAACTACGGTACCACTTCAGATTTAGTAAGTTAATGAAGAAAATTCAATACAAATAAATATTTTTTCACTGAATCGCACTATCCCGTTGACCCAGCAGCAGCCAATGTGTCCTTTTTTACTTTTAAATAATTTGCCCAGTGAACGAAGTGGATTATTTTTATTCGAGGAGTGTAACGAATTATCGGCTATATTTGGGAAATTCAGGCTTATAGTTCATTCAGCGAAAGATTGCTAAAACATGATATATGTATACTTATGTATGTGGGGGAATAGAAAAGGTAATTATTCTTCTCTTTGGAACAAAATAACCATATATGTCCTTTATGAGTATGTGAAACCATCATTCCAACAGTTGTTTTTTCAACCATTAAAGTACCAATTTTTGCATTCAACTATTGACTCATCTTGATAAAAAATTTTGTATTTTGTGGGGATCCATTTACCAACTGAACAATGAGATCCAGTCATTCAACATCATTTTTGATTAGTTACACTTGCTAAATTTGGTATCAAATTATTACTTTTGGAGCAATTCATACGTACACCTGCACCCACATATCAAGGAAAAGGAGGAGAAGATGTTGTATCTTTTAAATAATTGAAATAGGTTTGAATAGGAGAAATAAAAATATACCATATTTGGCACATAAGTACTTCATGGCCTTGCATCTTTTGCTACTATTCAATAAAATGTGTATTTAAAAACAACGAAGTTATAAAAAATATATAAAAACTCTAATTTTGGCCATCTTACCCAATGGGGCGGGTAAAATGCCGCATAGTGGTGGCTAATAAGGCTCATGGAAATTTTCATTATTTCCAACAAAAAAAATTAAATCAGAAATTGTTAAAATTTCTGGAAAAAATCTATTAAAATCAAAGAACAATTACATAGTATCATTTTTTTGGCTTTTGAAAATAGAAACAGATCAGTTTAAATTTTTTTCTAAAGATATTCTTCTGTCCTTGAAATCACAATATATTTTTTCAATGTATTTCCCTAACATTTGACTAGAAATAAAAAAGAAATAAGGTGGTACCTATTTTAATTATTCATCAATTTTAATAATTAAATACCATTCTGCAACGAGTAATTTCAATAATGGTGCGGCATCTTAGCTGCTATGAATGATGGCCATATTAGCTGATTTGAATTTATTATTATTTCATATTTTTAAATTAAATAACAACAGTTTTAAACAAGTGAAATTAATTACTATCACAATCTACCCAAAATTTGCTGATTATTTCATAAATTATTGGAGGAAATATGACAATTCATTTCCATCAAGTTAATTATTTTTAAGCTTATCATTAAACACAATTCATTTAAAATAAAATGCTAGGAGAAACCAAGATTTCTTGTCACAAAAACTTGAACAGAAAGACTGTTAACTACCCTACACATCCAAGTAATGTCATTTTCCCATCAACAGTGCTGCCAATATGACTTTGTGAAAGTGCGGCATCTTTGCCACTTTACCTTACCATATTGAAACCATAAAATTTTTCTTTTTTGTTGAAAAGTTAATATGTATTGTTATCTTTTAACCAAGTAATGGTTGCAAAATTACCACCAAATTCCAAAACCCTCAATCTTACCCATTCCTATGGATTTCGCATATACATATAAACAAATTTTTAATCTTAAATTTTCCTATATTATTTATATAGTCTTTCATTTCATTCTGTTTTGTTCATTGGAAGAGTAAATAGGTTGCGTCTAAATATAATTTTGCTAAAGTTCTTGTTTTTTTCAATATATCCTGAATGATTTTGCAAAATATAAAGTTCTTTAGAACTTATTTTCACCATGGAAATATTATTCTCCAAGTCTCTCAGACTTATTTAAAACTGAAATCAAAATGAAATACTAAGTTTATTCAGAATATTTTTAGCAAAATAACATTCACCTATTTCAGTACTTACCTGAGTTTATAAGGATCTAGGTTCTTATTGAATCCACAGGAACCTGAAACAAAAAAAGAAATAAATTAATTTTTTGTTATATGTAACCAGTCAAATTCTGAATTAATTTCTAAATTCAAATATGTGTTATTAAAATTTACTTACTTGCCTTTCCGAATGTTGATCGAACTTTTCTCGTGGATTATATCTAAAACTGAAAAAGCTGAAGAGATAGAAGAAAGCAATGGTATATTTTTGGTTTGAAAACCATTTTTCTCTGATCAATTTTCAACATAATTTGGATCATCATAAATCTGACAAAGAAATTATGAAAATTTCTTGTTCGGTAATTTATAACTCAAAGATATGTGTTTATTATTCATAATAATTATTACTAATAAAAGATTCTTATATTATTTTATTATGAATTAAGACCTTCTATTATGGGTTGAGATGATGTAAGAACCATGGGGAAGCAATGAAGAGAATGATTGAATGTTATGAGTTAAAGTATAATTATGCGTGATAAAAAGAAAGATATAGTGCTGGTTGAGTACCAGGACTCATGTGTCCAGAGACGGGGCTTATCTGGACCCTGAACTTCATAATTTTTGACTTTTATAAAATCAGGAAGAAAATATCCTTAATGAATAATTAATTCATTTGCATAATGACCCCCTATTTATTTTTTGCAGGCACCAAAATTTAATTATGTTACCATAATAATCTTTCAGCGTATCCCGCACATCCTCCATGCCACTCCATGAGCCAAACTTCATTCATATATGTCTTGCCTCGAAATTGCTCCAACAATAATTACTGGGATATGAATTACCATCCTGTAATTCAAATTATTCAAAAATTAATTATAATTAAAAAAACTGCGGTTTTTCCTGGGTCTGGGGACAATGATGGGAAAAACTATATTGAAATTTCCTCGAAGTTCTGATGTTCTATGTAGATTTTACAAAATCTACCTAAAAGTGGTATTTTCTAGCCTCACTATTTAGGAAGTGGGGAGGGCCGCACTTAAAAAGTTATGATAAGGTTCTTTGTTAGAAATTTAGTGGTTAGTAAGCTTTGACTGAACTGTTTTCCTGCTAAAATTTATATTTTTCAAGACAACTGTTAGGACACCCATCCATAAAGATTAAGGAAAAAAACACAAAATTAAAGCAATTTTTGAGAATATAAGTTATTTTACATGCTATTTTTACTGGACTGTATAATTTCTTCCCATATTTACAGAGCTTTATCCACATTAGTGATGCGAATTTTTTCAATTCTAATTGATTATTTTTGAAATCGATAAGATCGATTCACTTAATAATCGATTTCTTATCAATATTTTTAATATCAACATATTTGACTTGTTTTCAAATATTTCCCAAGACAAAACAACGAGTAAAATTTGGTATGTGTACATCTTTGGGAATAATCTCCGATGGTATTGTATTTGGTGCAAATTAGTTGAGGGTTTGAGGTGCATGGGGCCAAAATAATTTCCATCAATGAGGTTTTAGGTATAATTATTGTTCGATAAAGCTGAAATTTGGTAAGTAGTTGATTCTGAACCTAAAAAAAACCTGTATTGAGTTTTACATGAATTGGTAAGGTGGTTTAGTTGTGGGAGACGACAAAAGTTCCACTAATAGGAGTTAAGACATAATTATCCTTGGATGGGATTGAAATTTTGTAGGTATCAGTGGTGATTCTAGGGGAGGCCACTTGTTGCATCAATTTTTTTTAGCTTACGGACTTTTTTTCAAAATTTTTTCAATATGCTTTGTAAACATTGACTCTCGTTTAACAACTTTCTTCTTCCTTTACTATTTACTCGGCCTGAATTCTTTCTATTGCAAAATATACATTTTTAAGTAGGTTTTCACTGAAAATCTACTTATTAATTTCAATTTGGTAGTCACCCCACAGTGGTGGATACGTTTTTCTTTTCATAACCTCAGAAAAATTTTGGCACTATTCACTCAAATTCGTATATATTTATATGGCAATTTCTTATTAGGTACCAGGATACAGGTCCCAATTTTTGTCTGATAGTCACAAACTTTGGTACGTACATTAGTATACTAACCCAAGAACCTGACCTATTGAGTTTGGTACCGATCAGTTGGAAATATTTGTATTCTTATTTTGGCTATAAAATGCCTAATTTTGGAACAATAGCTACAAAATTTGAAACGAATATTCACTATAATTTATTGTATCATAGTTATAATTTAGGTGCAAATTGGCCAGACAGTACTTTCAGTACACCTATTTTTATTTTGGCTATAAAACGCTTAATTTTGGACCTATACCCGAAATTTGGAACAAGTGTTTTTATAATTTATTATAACATTCTACTAAGTTTGGTGCGGATTAATTTTATAGTTCTTCTGGCGGATAGGTGGAGTTATTACTCATTATTTAGTTTTTATTTTTGTTATAAAATGCTCTATTTTGAACCAACAGCTACGAAATTTGGAACAAGTATTTAATATAAGTTATTGTGACATAATGTCAATTCTAGTGCGGATCTGCCTGATGGTACTTCCACTACATCTATTAGCAGGTTTTAAAAAACTTGCTATTACACCCGGTCTCATAACTGAAATTTCAGCTAGGACATAGATAGTATTTTGTTTCAGGTCAAAAGAAGCTCAACGACATCAATATCTCAGTTTTAAATATTCATAATTATATAGGTATATTTACAGGTAATGTGGCAAACTTTTTTCTTAACTACAGGTATTGTAGCGTACTTTTGGTAAATTAAAAAAATATCAATATGTTGTTAATAAAATATTAATTTTTTTTTTAAATATTGAAAAAAAAATTTTGATATATAGCTCTGTTTGATAGGATTACACTAACTTACACCAATCTACACTGGTAGGGATATTCCACAAATATTCAAGTAAAACTTGGTGCAAAGTCATATAACGTTCCTACATTTGTGGAATCACCCTCCTGGTGTAGGTTGGTGTAAGTTAGTGTAGTCCTATCAAACAAAGCATTGATATTTGGACAAGATTTGGAAATTTTTTTTTTTTAATTGAAATAATTTCTTCAAATGTTAGAATAAATAATTGAAACACAACATAGAACATTACCAAATATTTCACAATGTCATCAAAATAATACTGCAACAGCTAATTGTGAGGATATTATTCACCTTGGATCGTGTTTCTTGTAAAATAAAAGGGAACAAATTCACTATAACAACATTTAATAGACTAATGATGAACAACCAAAAGTATAAGTAATGGTGTGGGTCAAGAAACGACGGATTCCCCACTACAGCGTGACAGTGTGTGCGAGAATAAAAATATAAAAGTTATTTATTATGAGTTCAGTGTTACCAAATAGTGTATGAGATGTTAAGAGTTAAATGGACTGTGTCCAACACTAATCAAAATTGTTAGGGTAACTTTTCACCCACTATTTACCATGATAAAACTTACCATACCCCAGTAAAACAACCAACTCATTCTGAATGACTTGGATGATTACCTGGGTAAAATAACCAATTCATTCTGAACAGTTGGAGTATTTTGGTTGTTACTGGAGTGTTCATTCTGAATGCGTCCCAGTTGCAACTTCTTAAACTAAACCTCTGCAAATATGAGTCTAGCTGTGAAGAAATAGGAATTATCAACTGGTCCAGCCAGACAAAAATGACGACGAAAGACTTTAACTGCATGATAACATTGAAAGAAGATCAGACACACATATTACAAACACATAAATAAAACACCAAATATTCACTTTTCACAAACTTTTATTTTCACACAAGATGGTGAAGATGTTAATTCATCAACGTTTGATGAGCGACAAGAGGCACACAAAATATAGTATCACAGTTGGGTTTCAAACATAAAATCACAGATTACAAATAAGACTAAAAACAGTGTTACCACAACATATGATATGTGAGAATAATAAGCTAACGTATAATATAATTTGCTATCATTCTCACACGCCTCCTCAAATTATAATTATACGGAATGTCAATATAAAACAAATTACTAAATTAACGACTTAAAAACTATAAATTGGTCATTACACAAAAATGACAAAAGTCAACAACAACAAAAATTACAACGTGAAAAAACATTAACATATATGGTAAACAAATACAAAAAGTTACAACAATTTTAACATCTCACAAAACATAACAAATTTAGGCCTTGGGCAGCCCTTTGTGAAAACGTCACCCAACTGTCGCGAAGTTGGTACGTACGAATATTTAAAGTCTATATTTACATGATCGCATACAAAACGGTACATTACATCTACGTTCTTAGACCTGCGAGTATTCCATTTACCCAAATGCACGAGCGCCAAGCAACTCTGATTATCCTCATAAATCGTGGCCTTGTCTTTAACTTGAATGCAAAAATCAGTTAACAAATATCTAAACCAAATTGATTCAGTAGTGGCGTCGCATATGGCGATAAGCTCACTCTCAGAGCTAGACAACGCTACAGTTGGCTGCTTTTTGCTGGACCATGACACCAGCGAGCCATAGACAAAGACACAATATCCAGAGATTGACCGTCTTGTAGCCACACAATTACCCCAATCAGCATCAGAATATGTTTCTATAATATTGTTATTATTATTATGTTCGTTTGTAAATGTTAGTTTCTTATCCTTTGTGGTTACTAAATATTTAAGAACCCGTAGTAAATACCTAAAATGTTCATCAGTAGCATCACTGGAAAATTGGCTAAAATACGATATTGCAAAGCAAATATCAGGCCGTGACCCCAGCATTAGGTACATTAGACATCCCAAGAGCTGCTGGTAGTCGTTATTCAACACACTATCACACGCATTGAGATCCCTGTCCAATTAGAGTTTAGGGTCAATAGGTGTGTAGGTAGGTGCACAATTTTCAACACCGAAACGCTTCACAACAGTCTCAATGAGACCTCTCTGCTCAATTTCCAAATTACTTTCGTCACGATTGTGATTAATATTTAATCCTAGGTATTTATTAATTTTTCCCAGGTCTTTACATTTAAATCTTTTATTAATTTCCTTTTTAAAATATGTGACTAGTGTATGACTATTAGAACTTATTATGACGTCATCGACGTATGTGAGTAGATATACTATAGAGTTATTATTTTTATTTGTGAAAATATACAAGCAGTCATCAGCCTTACATTGCACGAAACCAAGAGAGACAAGGAACTCGTTGAACAATCTGTTCCATACCTTAGGCGACTGCTTCAGACCATAAATCGACCTATTTAATTTTAATACATTGTTGTGTTTATTTATCTGTGTTTCTATACCTTCTGGTATCTCAAGATATACATCTTCCGACAGAATACCATTCAGAAAGGCACTACATATGTCTATCTGTTCAATATAAAATTTTAATCTATTACTGACTCGGAGTCTTTTAACATTATATCCAAATTTATTTGAAACCATTTCGTGATATTCCTTAAATTTTGTGAACACTTCCGTTTTACTCGTCAGTAGGTACAAACAACAAAAATTGGAATAATCATCTATAAACGTCATAAAATACTTCACTCCTTTATATGAAGGAGGATTTATTGGACCACAGAGATCAGTATGTACCAATTCCAGAGGCTTTTTAGTTTTTCGTTCATGCCTCAGGAATGGTTTGTGTCTCTGTTTCCCCATAACACATGGTTCACACAACAATCTGAGGTTGGAGTCAACGTTCGGTATTAAGCCTCTGTTTGACAACAACTTAACATCATTAACGTTCAAATGAGCAAGGTGCCTATGCCACACAGTCAGTGGGCTCGATTCATCCTCCAACGTCAGATTGCACAATTTACTTAACATTTAAAAAAAATCAATCGTGTACAAATCTGAGTCCACGCTAACCCCAGTGGTTACAATTTTCCCACTGCAGCGTTGGATGACCTCAACTGATTCATCTCTGAACAGAGTATCAAAACCCGACTTGCTCATTCGTTTCACAGACAGCTGATTTTGTGGCAGCTCCTTTGCATACCTTACATTCTTTAATTCGATTATAATTCCATTCAACAGTTTCAATTTCACCGTACCCACAGATGTGACGGAAAGCGAGACTCCCTTTTTCGCAACACAAATATTATGAGGGTGAATTAACTCAATATACTCACTGAACAGGTTAATATCATTTATAATGTGAATTGTGCATCCACTATCGACAACAAATGTGGTTCGAGGGACTAAATTATCATCTTTATTAATCTCAACATCATTAATTTTATTATTGTTACTACTATTAATTGTGAAACTAAAGCCCATTTCAGAGCATCCGTCATTAATATTATTATTCTCATTACACATTTGTGCAGAATTCTTATTAGAATTACCATTGCGATCATCAGATCTACTAAAATTATTATTATTATTGTGATTGTGGTTGTGATTGTGATTGTGATTTTCTTGATTATTATTACTCCTATTCTTAACAAAACAGTTACGAGCTATATGCCCAATTTTGTTGCAGAAATGACATTTGATCTTAGACTGACCATTATCATTACTACAATTACAACCATTATTACTAAAATTATTATTCTGTGAACCTAAATTGTGATTATTATTATTAAAATTTCGACCTTCAACATCAGAAGACGAATTGTGAAAACTATTATTATTATTATTGTGATATCTTCCTCGACTAAAACCACGATTATTGTTTCGATTTTGCGACTGGCCACGATTGAAACGATTATTAAAATTACCAGAATTACGACCAACATTGTTATGGTTACCAAAGTACAGATTCTCTTCACCAGCAACAGGTACTGATGAAGGTTTTAGTGACACAGGATTCAGAGAATTACCTCTAACAGTCTATTTGCTATCTGAAGATAGTTCACACTGGAAATTGTTCAGCATCATGAACACTCCATCCCAGGTGACGACTTCTGCATCCTCCAGAACAACCTTGATCGGACGAAATTCAGCTGGCAGCGATCTCAGCAACACCAGGATAAACTGCTTCACGGTTGTCAGATCTCTTAGTTTGGTCAAGCGACAACATCGAGCACGAAAATCAAGAAGATACTTCTGCAAATCAGCACCAAAAACATACCGTTTAGCATACAATTCTCCTTGTAAGTCCATTAGCGTCTGGTCATTTCCATTGTCAATTAAAGTAGTCAGCACATGAAACATCTCTTTCGCCATCGTGTACATTTGTATCATCTCCAGGTATTCTTCAGTCACATTATTTGCGATCAGGAACATCGCTTTCGCATTTTCCTTTGACCAAGTATCTCCCCTATTAAGAACAGTCGGTAAAGAATCAGTTATTATATTACCCAAACATTCCTTTGCCAACAACAGCTCCATCCGGAACTTCCAGGTTCTGCCATTTTGCCCATTAAACGGTTCAATATTATTCAGCTTTCTAACTTCCATCTCGAAAACAGGTAACAACGATCAGTTGCACCGCAAACAGCAATTTCAGCAACTATCAAATGCGCCGACCAACAAATCAACTCGAACGAGATCACAGGAACAGCAAGAAGCGAACATATTAAAAGACGAAAAATAAATTAGCAGACATGGATACTACTTGGGAGAAGCGATCAGGATTTGACAGCACAACATTGACAAATTATAATAATGGCGACCACGTTGACATCCAGGTAACTGGGCCCATAACCTGTGAAGAAATAGGAATTATCAACTGGTCCAGCCAGACAAAAATGACGACGAAAGACTTTAACTGCACGATAACATTGAAAGAAGATCAGACACACATATTACGAACACATAAATAAAACACCAAATATTCACTTTTCACGAATTTTTATTTTCACACAAGATGGTAAAGATGTTAATTCATCAACGTTTGATGAGCGACAAGAGGCACACAAAATATAGTATCACAGTTGGGTTTCAAACATAAAATCACAGATTACAAATAAGACTAAAAACAGTGTTACCACAACATATGATATGTGAGAATAATAAGCTAACGTATAATATAATTTGCTATCATTCTCACACTAGCAATATGACATTTTGTATCCAACAGCCAAAAGTAAATTCATTGGTATTTATGTTAATTTTTAGAAATTTTATGGTTTTAAATTTTTTTATTAATTTTATAGTTCTTTTTCATTTTTTTATTTAAAATCTATGTTCACCCAACAGGTTGAATTGGTAAAAGAACCTCATGATACTCAATTTTATGGGATCAAACTATGTAATCAAAATTATAGAACGCGATTGTGGAATAACCATTGCTTGTAGAAAGCTGAAATCTTGGGGAAACATTAACATCTATTTCTTAAAAATTCTGTGAAAATTTCGCTGAAATCGTATCATTGGTTCTTTAGATGAAGCTAAAATTCTAAAAGACTTATGTGAATTAAATTGTGGATACAAAATGGCGTATTGCTGTACTCGTATCTATAGGGCTCTACCAATTGTAGGGCGAAACGCGATATCGCCTTCGAGAATATGATTATATACGATAGAGACGACATACAGGCAGTATTAGTGTCCTATCTATAGAGAGCGTTTCTACAAACACTAGTACTTCCAACTAAATATCTGATTGGAGGAAAATCTTACAATGTGCATTTCTTTATAAACACTAGCGTACAAAGTACTTCACTTTTACACCAATTTTCAATTCAGATTGGTTGTGGTGTTCGGTCTGGGGTACTTCGTATGCCAGCCTGCGGCATCTACAGTCTGACACTCAACCCCATGTTAAAACTGTTCCATATCGTTTCCATCATATATATATATCCTTGATGATTTCCTCGAATAATGTGGAATATGGATGATGATCGATGATTGATAAGAAGAACAAAATATTAGAATGGAAAAAGGAAGTTTCTTATGTTTGGAGTAAGTGATGGTTTAGTCTTCACTGATCTAACTTTTCATTATCTTTTTTTTTTGTCTAGGAAAGCACGTTAATTCTTACTCCATCTTTTCAATTAGTAAATAAAGTCCAATCCGTTGCCTTGTTTCATTTTTATTTTAGCTTATGATTTGTGTTAAAAATTTATTACTTGTCAGAATCTGTCACCTCTGGTATGTTGAATTCGCCATTCTGACTTGGACTGGGTCTTTATAAACGTTCTTCTAAATTTATTAATTTCATTATTTTATCTAGAATGGCTCCAAATAAAGAAGATTTCAAACGACAAGATGATGAAGAAGATGATGACGAGATAACTGTTGAACTTGACGATGGAGTTAACGATTTCGAAGAAGATCATCCGAATGATTACCTCGTGCAACTTGTAGACTCGAATGATTGGATTAGGGATACTGTCATGAATCATCGAACTCGAGAATTTACAGAGATGGGTGTTAGCGATGACTCTGATTCTGATGATTCAGTGAATGTCATCATTGATAATGGTTCTGACGAAGATTGGGTACCTGACGATTCCGAATCAGAAACTGATAGCATAAAATCTTTGAGCGCTGGCCGGGAGAAAAATGAAGAAGATGACCTTATAAAAATTATTAAGAAAGCCAAGAACACTAAAAAGCCACAGCCTCCAGATTTGATGAACGATGATGTAGTCACTAGTGTTTCATTTTCTCCATCCAGTGATATTATCGCCGTTGGTACGATAGAAGGCGATGTGTGTCTGTAAGTTCAGAATGGTTGTACATGTTATGGTTATATAGAAAAAACTTAATTCATCTGTTTACAATTTTTCGTAGGTATAGCTACGACCTAGAAAAAATAGAGCTGATAATGAAATATTCTGCGCATATGGGCAGTTGTCGCAAGATCGAATACGATGAACGTGGAGAATTGCTCTACACCATATCTAATGATAAATCGATAATTGTTGCTGAATCTAGTGGCGGTAAATTTAGGAATGTTTATGATGATGCTCATGAGTAAGACCAGTTTCTTTTTAATGACAAATGTGGGCTTCCATCACGGTGGTTCAGTACAATTCACTTGAACTTCTTTCTTATAGAAATGGTATTTATTCAATTTCCATTATAAACGAAAATCTCTTCTGCACGGGAGACGATGGTGGAGTTATAAAATGTAAGTGCGCACAAAAATTTATTCGAAATATAATATAGTTTTTGGTCGAGAGTTGTCATGAAAGTTATTGCCTGCTTGTTGCGATAAACGTTTGCGTTGGTGATAAACCGAATTCTAATACGACCGTTATGACTTTAAAACAGTATAAAATTCAAAGTGAGATATTTCGTATGTTCATGTTTCTCATATCCAATGTTAATTAGTGTGATAATGACAAAAATAATTATTTGTGAGAATGTTAAATGAGTTGGAAGGGGTAACGCTCTGCAAATATTTTCTATCACCTAAACTGAAAAAATTCATCGGCTTAAGTGAGTAACTACTAATAAAAATATTTTGTCTGTATTTCATGATTCATCTTTCAAATTCTTTAAAGTTCAAGAATTCTTCGCACTTTCCGTTTTAAGTATCTACTACTACATAATTATTGATTTGGATATTGTATTTGGGTTAATTTACATCTATCAATGAATAAAATTTTATTTTCCTTTCTTCTAACGTCTTGTATTTTTGTACGAAAATCATACTTGAACAATAACGCTAGTGTTAATTTTTTATCTTTGAGAATTATGCAATTTCATTGTACTTCGTGAAAGCTTAGACAGAAAATCTTGAATAAGGTCATTTTCCTGCGAATGAGTTTGAGTCAGATTTCGTTTTTGCAATAATATGTTCCTCTGTCGTAGTGTGGGATCGGCGAAAAAAAGTTGAAGCATTTTCATTGAAGATTTGCGACGAGTACATCAGTTCAATATGTTCGTTCGAAGAAAACAGTACCCTCGCCTGCACTGCTGGGAACGGAACTGTGGCCGGTGTAAACATGAATACGAGAAGAATAATATCCAAAGTAATAATACAACTAATTCATGGATAGATTCTTTGCGTCAATTCTCCTTTTTAGTTCATTTTCATCGAATGTTCTGTAGTCTGAACCATACGATGCCGATATAACGTGTTGCGGTTTATTTTGTTCGAATACGAAATTGGCAGTTGGCACATCAACTGGATCGATGTTGATGTATAGTTGGGGTGAATTCTCATCATGGAATGATGAATTTCCTGGTGTTGATAAACAGAAACATGCCATAAATTGCATGGTACCAATCACGGAAAATGTCGCCATCACAGGATTGGATAATGGATATATCAGGTATGTACTTAATTATATGGGTTTTTGTTCTGGGTTATTATCAGTTCGTCTTTTTGTATTATTTAATCGAAATTTTCATGGTTCAGGGCTACGCATCTGTTTCCAATGAGACATATTGGCATCGTCGGACAACACGGTACCACCGTAGAAAGTGTAGACATCAACAGGGACGGAACGTTAATAGCCACCGGTTCAATCGAAAACAAAGTTTGTTTCTGGAATGTCGAGTATTTTGAAGAAGTATCTTTGACCGATAAGAATAAAACAGATAATGACATGGCCCGTGAGAATAATTTACCTTCATCACACGGGGTTAATGCTCGAGACTTCTTTGCTGGAATGGCTTAAAACTTGGTCAATTTCCTTACATTTATATTTTATTTGACGATTGGACATTTTTTGTCATTATGCTTTGATAATTGTTATGGATACAGCTTAATAATTGATGCGAAAATAAATTATACTGAAGTTAATTATTAATTCGTGCTTGAAGTGATTTGTCTCTCTTTATTTTGTAGGATTGGTCAGTGTGTTTCAACTCGCAGTACTATATGAAAAGAAGCAAACCTAAATTGTTTCCATATTTTTATATTTTTCTTACTCGAAAGCGACACATTCGTTCCACTTAAAACCGATATTATTAGATGAATACTCTGTAAGTGGAAACGCTCGATCTTCTAAATTTTCAAAGATTACCATCAGTTAAAATTCATGTAATTGTAATTCAAATTTCCGATAACTACCCTTTTAACAATGGCGAAAAAACCTAAATTAGTTATTCACAGAAACTTTGAACTATAACAAAACCTATTGGACAGGTGGGTACAATATAGGGAATAATGGGTTTTGGAAAATCCCCACTCGCCTGAAGCCTCCAGAATGAAGTTGAACGAAACAAAAATTCGATCCGCAGGAGGCATAATTATTGTCATTCTACTTGTACACATATCTATTCCTTACATGTAATGTCCATGTGACTGATGAATAGGGGAAATAAAGTGCTGCGTATTTTTTTTTTTATAAAACCTAAATCCTTCCTTGACTTATTTCTGCATCTCTTCTTTTTGTTAATCATTATTCACGTCTTATAATAAAAACCCACCCTCCAAAAAAATACCTCTGTTGACCATTGATAAAAAAGTTTCAAAAATCACTACTTTTTTGTAATAAATAAAATTTCAAAGGAGGTTCAAAAAAATAAAATTAGCCCAAAAACAAGAAGTTTTTTAAGCCTTTAAAAGCCGAGAAAATTGAAAAAGAAGATTTAATTGTGCACTAAGTTTGTTTATTTAAAAAACTTCTAGACCTAGAGTCCTAAATGAGCTCTTTATTGACTATTTGTTTATTTGAATTCAGTATTTTTTCCAACTGGTTAGCTTAAGTTCCAGGAGAACAATTAAAAAATTTAAAACTGCTCAATTGTTTCAAACTATTAAGAAGTTTATTTGAATGGTGCGATAAGTATATAGGTATATATATATATATTAACCCAGACATATGCTTTAACAAGCTTTCTTCTTTCTATATTTGTATAGATTAGTGAAATGGGCCTCTGCTTTACGGAATTATCAGGCATTTTTGTTACTTTTTGAAGTTATTGTTACTATAATAAGAAAATAATTTAATCATGAATTTTTTCGCCACATATTGGCTTTTTAGAAAGATTTTGTAGAATAACTATTGCGGAAGGTGCCATGTCACGATTTCGGAAAAATTACACAATAGTTTTTTCAGCACGGGCATTACGAATGGCGATCGATGCCCTTCGGACTTAAAGTGGCACCGGCTATCTTCCAACAAATACTCTCGGGAATTTTTCAACGTAAAAATTTAACGCCATTTGCTATCAATTACCTCGATGACATTAATTTTTACACGTTCTTTTGACAAACACCTTGTACACCTTCAGAAGATAATAAACGCAGTTTTCGAGGAAGGCTTTAGATTAAATTTTTTAATAAAATAAAGCATTCATTCAATCCGTTTTTGTGAACTTCATTTCAACATTTCAAGATCCTTAGTCCCTAGACCCCAAAAAACACCATCGCCTCAAAAGTTTATGTATATATGTATTTCCCCCAGGAACATGAAGACATTCTTGAAATAGCTCGGCAGAATAAATAAATGAAAAAGTATAATAGAAAAAATACAAACTTCTGTAGATGTATCAGTATCATTTCTTACTCCAACAGAAACATTCTTTTTTAAATGCTAAATTATACCTTTTCTGGTACAACATGATTTATTACACTTCGAACAGTTCTGCATAATTGAAAATCAGATGGTACAAAATTATGAGTGGAATGAAGTTCTAGTAGAGTATTACATATTTATATCATTAATTATTCTGTAAACTTACAAATAATGCCATTTTATCATGTGTCAATGGCAAAGTAGAATAATAATAAAATTAATTATCTTTAAATATAATTTTAATTACCAAAATAACAAAATATAAAAATTAATTTTTTGTTAGCTGAAATTGGAAATTTGGAATCACTATTACTTATCACCAAAGGTCGTTTTTTGTAAAAAGAACGCCTGTTAACAGTGCCTTCTGCTGTATTCTATTTAACCCTATGTATTTCTTATCAGTTCTAGCAGACCATTAAACTATATAGTCAAAGCTACAAACACGTGTACTTCCATCTAAATACCTGATTGGAGGAAAATCTCGACACGTGAATTTGCTTATAAACACTGGTGTACGACGTACCTCACTTTTGAAGTGAGGTTGAAATCCAAGGAAAGGAACAAGTTAGTTAGAGATACTTTAATGCAATGATTGAAGATACAAATTACAAGTTTGATGAAGATGAACGATCTCCCTCCATTACGAGATTACAGTTTGAGTGGGAAATAAGTTTCAGCGTTCTCGGGTGAACAAATGAAAAAAGTCGTGTTTGTTCGCACAACCTGAAAGTGTTAGTTTACGTTGTCGAAAGTAGTAGCGCTAACAGTTAGTGAGCGAGTGTAGGTGGTGTGTAGAACAACAACCCCTCACAGACCAACGAAACGAGCGAACATGATTTATCGCGAGAACAAAAATTTTGAATTACAATATTATTACACATTTATATTCATTTCCCAAACAAAAATAAATAAAACAAATTACATAAAATTAAATTAATAATGAACAATGACTAGATTACAACATATATTTCGACGTATCTTCGAAACTATTTATCGACGCATTATATTACGTTAACGTATTCCAATCCGGATATTTTTCGATATTTCATGCTGTTTGAGAAAAATTTTGTTCAATTTTGTTTAGTACTTGTTGAATAAGGGTGTTCCGAAATGTGATAAACTAATATCAACTAAACGTGTGAAATCATGTTGATGATTTGTATTCAAATCTCTGTTCATTCAAAAGCTGAATTTGCAGAGATGACAATGAATACTTACACGAAAATAAATTTTGTTTCAACAAGTATTTTTTGGCCTAAAGAATATATTATGTTATTAATTTTGTTTGAACATGTGATTTTTCTTTTTCTCGAACATTATATTTTTCATATACTATATTACAAAAGGTGAGATTATTGTATTCAGTGATTTAACATATTATTAACTTTGAATATTTATATTTCTTCCCCTTTTAAAATAAACGATTTCCCAATATAATTATTTTTGAATTTAATGAATTTTATTGTGAGAGGTTTGATGTTGTTAATATTTTATCGACTAGATTTCTAAATTTTTGTTTTTTGAGACTTTTTGTTAGCATGTCTGCTAATTGCAAATTTGTACCCACAGTTTTGAATTCAATTTCTTTATCCTCTACCGATTGTGTAATGGCATAGCATTTTATCATTAGGGCTCTTGCTCGTTTTTGGGCTCCTCCTGACATTATCCTGAGGGCTGATATATTATCTTCAAAAATTCTTACTGGGTCATTTTCTTGGAATATTTCTTTTTGTAATAGAAAGGTGACTTGTATATCGTCTAAAGCATCGAATACTGCAATTATTTCAGCAGCAGTTGAACTTATGGCAACAATTGTTTGTCTTCTTACATTCCAATTAATTAAGTCCCCATTTAAATATATTAAGAATCCCGATATAGATTTCCCTAAATTTAGATTTAATATTTTTATTTCAATCTTTTACGTCTAAGGCATAAGATGCATCTACGAAAGAGTGTATGCCTTTACTATCTGATGTGAATTTAATCGAAAATTCTTTTGTTGTGTTCACATATTTAAATATTCTTCTTACATGATTTTTTAATTTAGAGTTTGATTTTGTTTGGAATTGTGAGAAAAAATTAACTGCAAATGAAATATCGGGTCTTGTTATTCTAGCTAGATATAATAGGGCTCCAATCATTGAACAATATTCAGTATCGTCTGTGCAGTTTTCATCTTCTTCAATTTTTAAGGATGTTTCTATGGGTGTATTTATGAAATTTGATTCATTTTGATTATATTTTTTTTAATTTTTTCTATATATCGTGATTGTATTAAAGTTATGGTATTTTCTTTTCTATCTCTAATGATCTCAAATCCTAAATAAAATCTTGAGTTATCAATAATTTTCATAGTAAGTCTTTTTTGAAAGGAATCGTTTACATTTTTAATCAATTCGGGGGTATTTGACGCTATTAATATGTCATAAACGTATGTGATCATAAAAATTATTTTTTCATTTCATTTTTTGAAGTATAAACATTTGTCTGTTTTGGATCTTTCAAAGTTCATTTTTAGAATGTATTCATTTATTAAATTGTACCATGATTTGGACAATGTTTTTAGGCCATAAATAGATTTTTTAAGTCTTAATAATTTATTACTTTCCATTAATAAACCTTCCGGGGGCTTTAAGTATATAGGAACTATTGCAGGGGAATTCAGATATGCTGTTTTCACATCATATTGAATCATTTCTAAGTCATATTTATTGACTATCGATAGGAACCATCTTACTAACCAAATTGGAATTACAGGGGCGAATACTTGTCCTAACTCATATTCAGTTCTATCCTTGAAACCCCTAGCGACTAATCTTGCTTTTGGTTGGTGGTATCCTTCATCGTTTGGTTTTGTTACAAATACCCATCTTGTATCTATTGTTTTTAAAGATTTATCGTAGTCTACTTCTTCCCACACGTCCATTTCCCCCAATGAAACAAATTCATCTTCAATAGCTTTCATCCATTCTCTTCTAAATGGATTATTTTTAACATCCTTATAGCATGTCGGTATACAATCTTCGATCCACCTGTTATCTATAGTTTTTTTAATGTTAAAAGTATTTATATTGACCAAATTTTTTACAAACTTTGCTGGTTTAAGTACCAGTTCTTGTTCACAATTTTTTAAATTTGATATATTTTTATTTTCATCAAACTTGGCATCACAAGATATATTGAATTTATTTGAAAAGGGGTCTCTAATGCAATATCCCATAGTGGTATATCCCATGAGTATACCCTTTTCTCCCCTTGGTGCAAATTTTGGGTCTATTCTTTGTTCATTTCTATTTTTTGATTTAGTTGCACTCTGCTGTCGAACTTCTAATGGAATATGCCTATAAACTAATGATCCGAAAATTTTTAAATTATCCAAATTGGGTTTTTTACCAAAAAAAATTTCGTATAGAGTTTTGTACTCTGAATTTACTCTTGTTGGTGATCTGTTTATTAAATATGCAGCTGTAGCTATTGCATGTGCCCAATATTTAATATCTAGATAACCATCAATTAGTAAACTTCTTACTCTTTTCATCAAAGTTTGATTTTGACATTCAGCAATTCCATTTAATTCTGGCGAGTAAGGAACTACATTTTCAATCTGTATTCCATTTTCTTCACAAAATTTAACTAATTTTTGATCCGTATATTCCTTTGCATTATTGCATCTTATTTGGCTTATGGGTTTTTCAGGAAATTTGTTTTTCATTGATTGAAAAATATTTTTGAATTCGGTAAATACTTGACTTTTATTTTATATTGGTATCACGAAGGTGTATTTGCTATAATTGTCAATTAGTGTTAATATATATTTTTGATTGGCTATTGTGGGTGTGAATGGTCCCATGATATCAGATGATATAATTTCCAGTCTTCTTTGGGGTTTATTTCTAACATTATTATGACCTAGACGTTGGCTATTAGCTATTTTACAGATCTCGCAATTGATGAAATCATCATCTTTGAAATAAATTGTTTTTGGAATTCCAACTGTAACTTTATGTAAATATCTCATATATTTTCCGTTTAAGTGACCTAATCGTCTATGCCAAATCATTTTTTTATGATTATTTGTATTATTTTGTATTATTTCTAACGAATTATCTGAGATATTATTATTATTTTTTTTATTATTATTATTATTATTACTATCCTCATTATTATTTTCATTATGTTCTTCTAAATTATTATTATTATTAGGTTCTTCTTCCTCTTCTTCTATTTCTAATTTGACAGAAAAGGAATCCCATTCATCGTCATCTTGATTTTGAGTGACGGGCATACATTTTTTTGGTATGTTTATGTAATCATAATTTACTTGAAAGACACCATCGATTTTATAAGACGTAAATAAAATGTCTCCTGTTTCTATAAAGTACGTTTGTGTTTTTTCTTTTCCCTGGTCCATATGTAAAATTCCAGATTCTGTCACTTTAATTCCAGACATAATATCCAATGACAGATCTGGTACATAATGGACTTCCAATAACTCAATTGCTGTTTGAATTTTGTTTTTTGTTTTCTACTAATATTCTCATATTTCCCATATGTGTAGCATATAAATACGTATCTTTAAGTGCACACTGTAATTTTACTGGAATTTTAAATTTTGTTACATTAATTAACTTTTCCATATTTGATGTGAGATGGACTTCCGCCCCCCCCCCCATCAAATAACAAATAACATTTTTTTTTAGGTGTATATTATTTTCATTTTTTGTATTATCTTTAATTAATTTTTTTAAGAGCCAATCTTCATTATTGTTGTATTTTTTGACCATGTATGATAATTTTATTGGTCTTTCTTCTTCTTTTTTATCTTTATTTTTTGGTTTTTCTTTATTTTGTTCTTTATTTTCTGGTTTATAATCAGGGCATTTATTTTTATAATGTCCCGTTTGGTTACATATAAAACATCTTTCTTCTTTATTATTTTTTCTAGGTGACTGATCATTATTTCTATTATTGTTTTGGTTTTTATTATAATTATTTTGATTATTATGATTATTATTTTCATTTCTTGGATTATTGTTTCTATAATTATTATTATTATTATTTCCATTATTGTTTCCATTTGTATTATTATTTCGTCTATAATTATTATTTCTATTCCATTTATTGTCTTTATTATTATTATAATTCGTATTATTATTTTTAAATTTATTCCCATTATTATCAAATTTTTTGTTAGATGATTGGTATTGTAATTTAATTTGTTTATCTCTCATTTTTTGATCACCGTCTTCTTTTAATATTTGTTTAAATATTTCTAGATTTTTTCTATTTTCTGGGAGGTTATCAAATTGCATTTTTGCAATGGTTTGTTCGTATCCTAATGCCAATTGAAGGTTTTCTAATTCCTCTTCTTCAGATACCTCCTTCCCTGCATCACAAACTTCTTGTACTAATATGTCCCATTTATTTAAGAAACCTCTTATATTGCCACCTGGTGTAAATCTAAAAGCAGTCCATTTTGATTTTGCCATATTTGCGACTATTTTTATTTTAGAACCGTAAGTTATATCTAATTTTTCAAAAATTTGATCTACTGTTTTACATTCCCTAATTTGTTTTGATACATTATATGTCATCCGTTCCATAATGAATGCTTTTGCACATTCTTGTTTTTTAAAATATACTTTAGCAGAGTTTGAAGATGGTCTGTATTTTAGATTATCCATATTTTCGATATAAATTTTTAGTTCAGCGTGTGGGCCAAAAACATCCCAATATCCCAAACCCCTTATTAAAGCTATTATCATACGTTTCCAGTCCAAGTAATTGGCCATCAAATATTTTCCCACTTGGACCTTGTATCGGGCGTATGGTTTCATCAGCTGGCATGACATAATGTACTTGAGGGTGTGTATTCCCAGAGCCTGATCCTCCTTGAGGGGATGGGGTAGTGGTTCTCTCACTTGCTGTATTCATGCTTTCTGGAGTACTTGGTAATGTACTTAGTTCCAATAACTCAATTTTGAAAAAACATAATAAAATTTATTTTCAAAAAAAAATTTATTTTATTTTTGAAAAAGAGAGAAAAAAAATTTTCTTTTTATTTAAACTATTAATTTTTTGTAATATTATTCGTATGTATTTTTATGTTTTAAAATATGAAAAAGAAAAAGAAAAGAAAAGTGAAAAAAAAATATTCCAATTGAGAATATATTTCAAAAATAAACTTGAATAAATCTTGTTTAAATTTGAATCCTTGTGATTGATTATAACAAAGGATCTATTGAAAGTTATCCTTGAATACTATCTGTAATATTTTATTGTAATAAGTTTTCAGGTTTATGCATTAGTATTTTTAACAAAGGAATTTTGTGACATGAAATTTCATAATTAAACTTGCCCAATATGACAAAGGATTTTTTCTTTTATGACAATAAATTGTTGAAACATGAAATTTGTTCAAATATGAAAATGTTTTACTTGTTAATATTATATTATATTTTTTAATTTTCGTAATTTTACGTATTTTTAAAGAGGATTTTCTCTCTCAAAATTTTAAAGAAAAATTCTGAAAGATTCTATAGAGTCCAAAGCTTGAATACTGAAAATATTTTTTGAAATTTCTATAAATTTTGCGACTTTGATACCTCTTTTATAATGAATTATTCCACCAACATTTACTGAGAAGGTTTCTAAAACTATTTCTCCCGAAAATGTTTTCCATAATGGGAATTCAATTAAATTTATTCTCACTTCTGTTATTTTTTCATTTTCAAAAGTATTTAATAATTTTTTATAATCTTTTTGTTTAATTTTTATTGTTCCTTCACAGTTTGATGTGCAGTTAGCGATTTGTTTCCAAAACCTTATCATTCGTAACCTGCTTTATTCAAACTTATTTTTAAGCTTAATCATCCTGTGAAATTTCACTTGATTTTTACCGAGCTAAAGGGGGTTCTTGAAATTAAGAATTTTGGAAATTGAAGGAATAAAAAAAAATTCTCAAAGAGAAAAACAATTTTTTATATAACTAATTTTGCTCAATATCCCACAAAATCACTGAATATATCCCATCGTTTTCCGCAATAGTAAATGAAATATATAATTTGAAAGTATCGAAAATTACATTACCTGTAATCTGCGGAATTCCGTTGAATATCTCCCAGTTGAGTTGGTGAGTAATCGGCGTTTTCCTGTGAGTCAGCACTTGGATCAATCTCAGGTTGTCTTCAGAAAATTTCAATCTTGGCAGCATACGAAACAGTTAAATCAGTAGCACTCAATCGACGAAATTTCGATGAAGATTTTTGATAGATGATGGTGTTCGAAAATCACGATGATTGCGTTGGAAGTAACAGCGATCTCTGATTTTTGAACTTTTTTTATGTTTCACCTTGCTGTAACAAACGATCCAGGTCCGAAGTAATCTGTAATCCCACGGGAAAAATACTTTGATTTCATCTTACCACAAAAAGATGATCCAGTATTTTTCGGAAGATGATCAAAATGGCGTTAAATTAATTTGGCGCCAATTTGATTCAAATAAACCTCGAATAATTTTCGATGAACTTTTCAAAAAATTAAACGAAAAAAAATTCACTTGAGTTAACAACTCTTGAATTAAAATATACTTTGTAAAAAATTAACTTTTAACGAAAGTAAAAGCTTATAATTCCTTAAACTTTTGGATACTATAGCAAAAAATTAAATTGAAAGATTAAGTATCTCTCTGTACTAACTATTCAGGAATCGCAGCTCTGCCTACCATGAAGTGAGGTTGAAATCCAAGGAAAGGAACAAGTTAGTTAGAGATACTTTAATGCAATGATTGAAGATACAAATTACAAGTTTGAGGAAGATGAACGATCTCCCTCCATTACAAGATTAAAGTTTGAGTGGGAAATGAGTTTCAGCGTTCTCGGGTGAACAAATGAAAAAAGTCGTGTTTGTTCGCACAACCTGAAAGTGTTAGTTTACATTGTCGAAAGTAGTAGCGCTAACAGTTAGTGAGCGAGTGTAGGTGGAGTGTAGAACAACAACTTTTACACCGATTTTCAATTCCAATTGGTTGGATTGTTCAGTCCAGGGTACTTCGTACGCCAGCACGCGACATCTATTGTCTGAACACTCAAGCCCAAGCCCATGTTAAAACTGTTCCATGTCGTCTTCATTATATATATATATCCTCAAAGAAAATAATGATATTCTTATCTTTAAACACAACTACTTTTATTGGAATAATACGATGACATAAAGAGTAAACGTGTTTATTCTATAACCGATATACAAGAAGTGTCAACGAGTGTACGAATAACATGGCGGAGTAAACTGGAATAGTTCTTCATGGAACATTCTGGAACTAGTTGTATATATCGATGTTATATTGATATAACATTGATAAGTTCTGCACCTGTATTATATATGACTGAGTTTTCATTATGAGTTCTAGTTCTTTCTAGTTTACTTTCTCGTAATACTCTCTGTGATATCATTCCAACACTCCCTCTTATTACTGTGAAAGTAAATAAGTTTAACATCAAATTTCATCGATTAATGTCATGTAATTCAATAAACAAATGGCAACAAAATAAATGTCTTAAGTAATAAATGACAGATCTAGGAACAACAATAACAAACAAAATAATAATACTAAATGACTTGTTCAACTTAATTCTAATGACTTAATAAACTTAGGAATAATCTGTCATCAACATAAATGTCTTTTGGTTTCAATTCAGTTTGAAAATTATTATATGAAATTAATGACTTTCAAGTATCACAAATTCACTAACATATAAATCACAAACATAATTGACTTTGAATAATAAACTTAAATTCTAAATATCCAAAAAAATAATGTATCAAAATCAGTAACTTTCGTTTCTTAGTAATAAAATATTTACAGGGTATTTGACTTTTCTCTTCGTCAATGTCTCATTTCGTTTCATTCTGATTTTTGTGACAATGCTGTAACAAATACAATTTCATTAATTTTCATCGACATTATTTATTTCTTCGTAATTAAGTATTTCTTTTCTAAATTTCTGAAACAAAGGTTTAGGTAGTGCCTTAGTAAATAAATCTCCAATTTGTTCTTTTGTCGGTACCCAAATTATTTCTATTTCCTTTTCTTGACATGCTGTTCTCACATAATGATACTTTAGTTTTACTAAATGTCGTAATGCTTTAGAAGCATCTGATTTGGCTGCTTTAATGGCTGCTTGATTATCTTCGAAAATTATTGGCGTTATTTCTCGTTTTGTTATTAATCGAAATAAATGCTTCATATGAACTAACTCTTTAGTTGTCCTACTTAATGCTATATATTCCACTTCCATAGATGACGTTGCCACTATTTTCTGTTTATTTGTTCTCCAGGCAACAGCATCACCAAATAAGAATATTACATAACCCGTTGTTGATATACCATCAGGATCATTTATTCCTAATGATGCATCACAATAGCTTACTAGTTCATTGACATTTCCTCTATATACTAATTTATGACTTTTAGTTCTAGCTAAATATTTCAAAACTTTTTCTACTTTTTGCCAATCTAGAATATTAAAATCGTGACATTTTCTTGTCAATACATTTACTGTAAAAGTTATGTCTGGTCTCGTACTTAAAGCTAAATACAATAAAGCCCCAACAGCTTCTCTAGAAGGTATCTTTTTGATTTTAATTGCCTGATTTGTCATCATAGGAGTATCGCTACCTTTAGTATGGTCTATTTTAAATTTCTTTAATAGTGACTCGATAAAATTAGTTTGGGATAGTGTCATTGTTTTATCTTTAAAGTTTCTTTCTATATCTATACCAAGATATTTTCTAGGTTCTCCCAATACTTTCATCCTAAATGTTTTACTAAGTTCAACTTGTGTATCAAACATTTTCTCTTCATTATTTCCTGAAATTAATATATTATCAACATACTGTACTAAAGTTACCATTTTCCTCCTTACACCAATAGAATATACACGCTTCTCCTTCATACAATGTAAAATTCATTTCTTTCATTGTCTGTTTGAATTTCAGATACCATCTTCTAGGACTTAGTTTTAAACCATAAAGAGCTTTCTTTAGTTCTCATACATTACTTTGTCTAAATTTCTCAGATACATCGACTCCCTCTGGAATCTTCAAATATATTTTTCTATCTAATTTACTATTAAGAAACGCTACTATAACATCTAATTGAATTACTTTCCATCCTAATTTATTGACAATACTTATTAACATTCGTATCTGTGACAAATCTATAGTTGGCGCATACAATTCTGATAGATCATATATATTATGATCTTGAAATCCTTTCGCTACTAATCTGGCTTTATACATGTATACACCTCCTGGTTCTAACTTCTTTACAAATATCCACCTTGATTCCATTATCTTTTTATTTTCTGGTTTCTTTACATATTTCCATGTCTTACTTTCTATTAATGACATTATCTCACAATCAATTGCTTCAATCCATTTATCCTTTTCTTCACTCTTAAGTACGTCTTTAAATGTTTTTGGCACTTTATTTATTTCACACATCATTGCAAAATATTGATTCTCTCTTTCCGTGGCTATTTTTGTTTTCTCTGAAACTTCAGTTTCAACTTCTCCCTCTGAATCGGTATTTTCAATGGATGATTCACTCGAGGAGTAGTTACTAAATTTTAAATTTTTATTTTTATTATTTTTATTTTTATTTGCCTTCAAAATTATTTCAGTTTCTGTTTATCTTAAAAATTTTTCTGGTATTCCATCTGATAAATTTACTTGGGTATCATCTTCAATATTGTTCCAATTAATTAATTCTATTTTAGGTACACCTTCTTTTTCGAAAAAATTTCTGGGATATTTGTCTTTAAAAGTGACTGATTCTAAAAATGTTACGTTACTGGATTTTATTAATTTTCCACGTTCGGGTTTCAAAAGTAACCAAGATTGATGATTAGATCCAACTAGAATGCATCTATCCCCATCCTCTGAAAATTATGAAGTAGAAGTTTTGGCATGTGGAGTTTTTTGAATGGCTATACAGCCAAATCTATGAATATAATCAATTTTAGGTTTTCTATTTCTTAACATTTCATAAGGTGTTTTCATTTTCAATCTTTTATGGGGTAATCTATTATGAATATGCGTTACTTGTTGGAAGGCTAACTCCCAAAATTCAAGTGGTAAACCACTATCTAACATCAATGCCTTAGTTTTCTGTATTCCCAAAAGATTAAATCTTTCGACTGTGCCATTTCATTCTGGTGTGTCTGGGGGTGTAACTTCTAAAACTATACCTTTTTCTTTTATTATTCTTTTCATATCAATAGTTAAATATTCTCTATCTCCATCAATTCGTAGATAGAAAATTTTTGCTTTTCTGTCACCAAAATTTGTCCTCATTGTATCAATAAATTCTTTAAAGGTTTTACCTACTTCGGATTTATTTGTCAAATTAAATGTCATTGTATATCTCGAAAAATTGTCAGTAAATGTCACTACGTATGCGCTTTTATTTATAATACTGATTGGTTTTATAGGACCCATCAAATCACTATGTACTCTAAAAAGCGGCTTATCAGCTACTTCTCTAATTGTCTTATGTGGCGATTTTTTAATTTTGGCTAGTCTACAGACTTCGCATTCTTGTAACTCAACATCAAAATCAACATTTTTTAAACAATCATAAGTGTCTGATGCCTTTTTGAGATAACTCATTGAAGCATGACCTAACCTCAAATGATATAAATATCCTAACTTCTTTTTGACTGAATTTTTACATGGTAATTTTAAATTTTCAAGTTCTTCTAATGTTACATCTACACCTAAATCAAGATACTCGTGAAGTTCTTGATCAGATTTTAACATTTTATTTCCTTTAATTCCCTGATCATAGTTGTGATCTAAATTTTCTGTTTCAATTTCACTTTCTGACCAAACATCTTTAATTTTGGCATAGCTATGATCATTTTTATTTACCGTTTGTGTCAAATAAGATTCTTTTCTACTTACTAAGTCAAAAGTGAACCACCAGTATTTACCAAGTTTGTTTCCTTTCAAAATAATTTTCTTTGTCACTTCATTTCTAATTTCAACTATATCATTTCTAAATATGGCATAATATCCTAATTTTGTAATTCTATGAATCGAAAGTAAATTTTCACCCAGATTTTTAGAATATCTAACTTTTTTGATTTTAAATGTTTTCATTTCTAAATCTCGAATAACTAATCTCCCTTTATGAGTAATTTGTATGTCTGCTGACTTATTTTTATTGGCATAGGAAATAAATTCCAGGGTATCTAAACTTTTGATATCATCTAAATTATCTAATTTCTTAATAAAAAGATCAGTGGCTCCTGTATCTGCTATAAATTTTATATTTTCAGATCGATTTACTTTAAAACACTTTGAGTTTCTAACACGTTTAAATTTAAATAAATGTCTAATGTTTTTAATACCTTTTGACTTTATCGATGACTTTGATGATTTATGTGACCTTCTACTTCTACGTCCATCGCTCGATGATGAGGATGATGAACTTGAGCTTGTAGAACTCGATGACCTCAAACTTGAGCTGGAGCTGGAGCTCCTCTCTCGTTTCTTTTCGTAGTTCTAGCCCCTTTCTTGTGGTATTTATGTCCGTGTTTTCTTGACTTATGACTTTTCTTTTCAGTTTTCCTCTTTTTTGCCCAAGGTTTTCCATCTGTTGATGTTGTTTCTGGTTCTGCAACTTTCTGTTCCTGTGTCGGTTTGTCTCTTAATTCTTTTGGCAGTGGTTTGATTCCTCTCGGCTTTTTACAATGTTTAGCTATGTGACCGTATCCGCTACAGTTGTAGCATCTAAACGTTGTCTTAAAACCTGAAAAATTATTCGATTTAGATTTCTTGTAACTATTATATTTCGTATAATTTGCACCTCTATGTTTTGAAATTCCTTTCCTCTCTTTTAATAAAATGTCCTCTTCCATTATTATGGCTTTTATCTGTTCATATGTCATATCTTCTCTAATTTTTGCTGACAAATTTGGAAAAGCTACTAACATATGAAGTTTCATGGCTTCTAATCTCCTATTTTCAGTCCAAGATTTATTCGTTAACCTTATTTTTCTCTCTATGTCTTCGAACTTTTCTATCCAATCATTCAATTCCACGGTTTCGGGATAATATTTTAGCGTATAAATGTCAGTTAAAACTAAATTACTCATGATTGTTTGTGGCTCTCTATAATATACTATCTTTTTCATACATTTAGTGGGACATGGTTCGCCAAAAATTAATTTAGCATGGTCATCATCTAACCATTCAAGTAAAACAGCTTTTGCATCACATAAATTTCTTGTGTCATTTTTGTCTAAAATTTTTGGATTACCAAATCAAAAACTTTCGAAAAATTATCGACTTACGAACATGTTAAATGATTCAAACTAAACTCTAAAATCAATGTCTAAACTTAATTTCTTGGGTGTTACTTTTATTTTACTTCTATGTTCCTTTTCACTTCTACTCAACTCATTTCTCTCAATTTGATTAGTACCGGTATTAATGTCATTATTCAAGGAATTATTTTCAATTTTGGGGTTATTCTTACCTTGATTTTGTTTTTCTACACTATTATGGGCAAGAAGACTGTCAATGTCAAAATAATTTCTAAGTATATCTTCAAAAATTTTGTTACCTTTAGTCTGTGCAGCATAGTTCTTTTCTTGCATCGATTCTATCGTCTTTAATTGGCTCAATTTCTCTTGTTCAGTGGTGGTTGTTGGTGTCAAATTAAGTGGCTGATTCGATGGCTGATTCTGTGTCTTTTTCGGTATCCGATAAGTGTCTTTTTGTGTCGATTGTGTGGCTGACATATTCGTAACATCGATGTCTAGATCCCAATTTTCTTCTAGTGGATTTATGTCTGGTCTGTTTGTTGTCGCATCATAATGGGTATTGCTGGTCTCAATTTCCGCAACATCCTTTTGTGGCTGCACTGTCGCAACGTCCTTCTCGCTGGTTGCTTGCAGCTGAATGGACTCACGTTCCTCTTCCCAGATTGGACCCGGTTGTTCGATGGGATCATGATCATATGTCGGTAGATATTTCATCTTATTATATGTCTCTTGGCAATCTCTATCTACCACTCCCGTGTTCGCTAACTGTTCTTCGATTAATAAATTTAACTTTTTCAACAAACTTATCTCCAAACTGTGGACTAGGCGGATACACGATGCTGGGTCGATTGTAAAGAATCTGTCCACTCCAAACTTGATGGCTTTTATGGTTCTCAGTCGATTTACTGTCGTTCGTGTTTCGTTGTCCAATACTGACGATGCACCACTTGAAATCGCTTTGTCAGTTTCATCGTCTACCTGCATTTTCTCTTTTCCATCCAGTGCCATTGTGACTAATGTCTGTGTTTGTTTCGACTCTTTTACAATTTCCTGTTCAAACGAATAAACAATAGAAAAATTAAATGTCTATTTTATGACTCGTCAAGGAATTTCATGTCTGCGTAAACTAAAAAAATAAATTAATGTCAGCTACTTGTATTGCTATCGCTTTGTGCAATCAGCTCTCTATGTATTCCTTGAGTGTATTATGGGATCAATTGCCTCTACCATTTCGTGTTTAGAAACGAGGACTTGGACGCTTTATAACCTGGCAAGGATTATTTTTAGTCATTTTTGTACCCAAATACTCTAATATAAATTTAATTTAATTTAAATCTTATCGACTTTTGTCAAACCTATTAACGTCCTTACATAATAGGATTTTCACATCAAGTATAATTTATTCAAACATGGCAACCAGATTTTATAACAATTAATTCACTGCCCAGACTTTTAAATTCGATCGTGAAAAGCTAGTAGCATCTTTTCACTCGAACATGTATTCAACCACATGTTACCAATCGACCAATTTTCATCATTTTCATCAAAATATCATGGGAGATTACTTTTATTAATTTCATCAACAATTTATTTGTCTTTTACCGATGTGCTCGTATTCATTAATGTCTTTTCTTTGTCTATTAAAAATATTTATGTCTTACAAACACATGGTGGGACCATGTTACGCAATTGATCCCTTAATTATCATTAATTTCAAAATTTCATCAATTTATTTTTATTATCATTAGCATCAATAAATTTCTATAGTTTAAAGTACACTTTTACTTACTGGTACTCTGCAGATAAAGTGTGGCGAGATTACTTTGTAGTTAAACGACGCCAGTTTTCTTGTCACTTGTGCACTTAAATACGAATGGTTTTAGATGGCTAACAATTATCATCAAAATCTAACACTTAATAAATGACTTACGTAAAATGACTCGAACACTTGATTTATCAATTGACTAGAACACGAATAACTCTATTTAATTTCATTATTTAACCTTTGCTCTGTATACCATATTGGAATAATACGATGACATAAAGAGTTGTGAAGAAATAGGAATTATCAACTGGTCCAGCCAGACGAATATGACGACGAAAGACTTTAATTGAACGATGGCATCGAAAGAAGATCAAACACACATATTACGAACACATAAATAATACACCAAATATTCACTTTCACGAACTTTTATTTTCACACAAGATGGTGAAGATGTTAATTCATCAACGTTTGATGAGCGACAAGAGGCACACAAAATATATTATCACAGTTGGGTTTCAAACATAAAATCACAGATTACAAATAATACTTAAAACAGTGTTACCACAACATATGATATGTGAGAATAATAAGCTAACGTATAATATAATTTGCTATCATTCTCACAAGAGTAAACGTGTTTATTCTATAATGGATATACAAGAAGTGTCAACGAGTATACGAATAACATGGCGGAGTAAACTGGAATAGTTGTTGTAACGGAAATCCCACCTTCACTCATTCTTCATCATCATCATCACGATCACTATATATATATCATACGTACACTCTCACCACAAAGTGCTTTTCCCCCTACTACTTTCGATCGTACATTGCTGTTGCTTCGCCGTTTCATATTCTGTTAATATTGTATTAATCATTCGTGTAATAAACCTCCAGATTATTAGAAGTCTCAAGTTCTTTCGATCCTCGTTCTGTACGCCTCACATCATGGTAGCCATCGCTGCGGTAGAACTATGAGGAGAGACTTACAAACTTAAACAAATGAAATAATTTTTTTTTTGAATTCATTTACTGTTGCGCGAAAATCTTTTCATGTTTTCTGTTGAATTATACAAAATAGTTACCGGTTTATTTTCGAGAAGTTTAACTCGAAATATAATACATTTTTAATTTTTTGAAAAATTCAAAATTGAATAAAAATTTGAAGCTGAAGTTCCCGACTTAATAACGGCCGATCCTGAAAGTCATCGAACGCTAAATTCAGGAAGGACCGCCAAAAAGATCGAGTGAACAGCCCAAGGAAACCTGCTCCCGTCGTCGAGGACTCATCGCAGATCCACACATCGAGGACCCAATTTTTCGGCCAACTCCAAACCAAAATTAAGCAGGCAGTACAACGGTAGACAGCAGAGTGCAGAAAACTGAAATTATTCGTCGGCGCAACAGAAAAAAGTAACGTACAATTTTAAAATTTTGTAAAGGTAATATTTATTGAAGTTAGTTACTTTTCGTGATTGCATAATTTTATTTTGAACTGAGCCCAATAGAAAAATAAAGAATTATAAATTTTTATGCCCCCCACAATAAGTTTGTGCGAAGGAAAATTAGGAGAATACAATATTGAAAAGGAGGAACTGAAAGAATTAATTGATAAATTTGAAGGCGAAAAAGTAATAGATGTAAAAATTGAAACTTACAACTTACCCTACGTCACATATTTTACTGGGGAAATAATATTAGAGTCCTTTGTAGTAGATATATCCTGAAGAATAGAAAACATTAGTACCTTAAAATATATTAAAATTTTGGAATCCTCAGTAAATTATTTTTCAAACAGAATTTATAGTTCAGAAAAATCAAAAGAAAAATTTATGAATAGATTTTTTAATTAATAAGTAACAACAAAAACTGGAGGATATCGAAAGAAAGAAAATTGAAAATAAAGAAAAAGAAAAAATAATTAAAAAAATTGAAAAGGAAACAATAGAGAATAAAAAATACGTAGCTGTCATTAATATCGAAAAAAGTGTGTTAGGATTTCGAAAAATTAAAGAAAATATGGCATCCCAAAACGAAATTAAACCTATACAAGCGCCATTGGGAAAAGTGTTTAATGGAAAGTATTACTTAGATTGGCGAAGAATGATAATTTCGGCCATTAGGGGAGCCGGGTATTATGATATTTTCGGAGAACATGAATTCCTGCAATTATATATTGACCATATAGACGATCTAAATTTTCGTCCCGAAAAAGATATGATAAGCTATTGTAAAATGCAAGACAATGCAAAAGCATTTATACTGGAAAGAGTGTCGAATGAAATAACAAAACAAATAAGGGATTGTAATACAGCGATATTAATGTTAAAAAAACTGGATAATATTTATGGTACGAAAACTTCCGTCACAGCAAATATAGCGAAGGCAAAATGGACTGAGTTTAGATTTCAACCAGGAGGAAATATGAAGGGTTTCTTAAAAAAATGGGATGAATTAGTAACCGACGTAAGAGATAGCGGTAAAGAAGTCACTGAATCGGAAGAATTAGAGAATCTGCAATTAGCTTTATGCTATGAACAAGCAATTGCAAAAATTCAATATGAAAATTTACCTTCAAAAGAAAAAAATTTAGATAATTTTAAAAGAATATTAAGGGAAGACTCTGATCAAAAATTCAGAGATCAAACTTTAAAAAAACAAAATGGTAATAATAACCAAATAAATAATAATTATAGAAACAATAATAATAATTACAATAGGAATAATTACAGGGGTAGATATAATAACTATAGAAGTAGAAATAATTATAGAGGAAACGGCAATGGTCGTAATGGTTATACAAATAGTAATCGAAATAATTCTTATAATAATAGTAATGGTAATAATAATGAAACAAACCAGAACCAGAATAATAACTCGAATAATAATGGGAACAATGGTAATGGAAATTATAGAGGAAATAGTTACAGAGGTAACTCGAATTATAGAGGCAATAATTATAGAGGTAACAATTATAGAGGTAATAATAGGAATAATTATCAGAATAATAATCCAAAATGTTACAAGTGTGGGCAATTTGGCCATGTAGCGCAAAATTGCAGTAATAATAATTCACAAGAAAATAATAATAATAATAATTTTAATAATAGTCAGGGAACATATCCCCCAAAAGCTAATACAACCCAACCGAACTCCAATAAAAAAGAGAATTCGGAACAGCAAGTGAAAATGTCTTGTATGGTGAAAAAGTTCAATAAAAATAATAATGAATGGTTGTTGAATGAACTTATAAATAATAATAATAATAATAAATATGAAAATTATGATATATTAAATCACAAAGCAATTTTGGATGGAGCTGCAGAAGTGCATTTGACATCTGACTTGGACAAATTAGTCGATGTTAAAAAATTTGTGACTCCAATAAAATTGCAATGTGCTGGTAAAAATACTTTCTTATATGCTACTCACACAGGGAGAATGGTGATCAAAGTCGAAAACTATAACAGAGTTCAATCATTGATAGAATTAAATGATGTTCATTATGTGCCCGATTTAAACCTAGACATTATTTCAGCAATAAAAATTACAAACACAGGTATGATCAATATTGATCAACAGAAGGATATTGCTAATATATATTTTATCGAAAATGCAGAAATAATAATGACTGCAAAAAAAGAAGAGGGAATATTTTATATATATTATAATATTGAAAATAATAATAAAAACATTATTAATAATATGAATAATAATGAAAATAATATGATATGTGCCCCCGTCACTCAAAATATAGATGATGAATGGGATGACTTTACCGTAGAATTAGAAATTCAGGAAGATGACGATAATAAGGAATCACCTGAGGGGGGTGAAGAAGAAGAAATAAGAGAAGACAATAATGAAACTGAGGAAATACCTCAAAACCCACAAATAAATAATAATATTAATAAAAAATTAATCATACATAGGAGACTAGGGCATTTGAATGCCAGATATTTACAAAAACTAAAAAATTTAGCAGTAGGCATTCCCGATAATATAAATTTTAGGGATGAAGATTTTTTGAATTGTCAAATATGTTGTCTAGCAAATAATACGAGGTTGGGACATAATGGTATTAGAACTAAACCAACTCGAAAATTAGAAGTGGCATCCTCAGATATTATGGGTCCATTTACGCCCTCAGTAGCGAATCAAAAATATATCTTAACCTTTATAGATCACTTCTCAAAATATACCTTCGTAATGCCCATTGGTAGCAAAAGTCAAGTAACAAACGAATTTAAGAATATTATAGTATCCATGAAAAATAAATTTCCGGAGTACCCCATAGGGACTATTAGGTGTGATAATGCCAAAGAATATACTGATATAAAAATAATAAATTATTGCAAAGAGGTTGGCATAACAATGGATTATGTGGTGCCATATTCCCCGGAATTGAATGGTGTTGCCGAAAGGCAAAATCAAACTTTAATGAGGAGAGTACGGGCCATGCTAATTGATGCCAACCTTGACATAAAGTATTGGTCTTATGCTGTGGTAACAGCGGCCTATTTAATTAATAGATCCCCCACGAAAGCAAATGAGGGATATAAAACACCCTATGAACTATTTTATGGGATGAAACCAAACCTTAAGAACCTAAAAGTCTTTGGAGCATTGACCTACAGACATATTCCTGTAGAAGTCAGAAAGCAAAACGCCACTAAAGCCAAAGCAAAATCGAAAAACAAAATTGACCCAAAGCTAGCACATAGAGCAGAGAAAAATATAATGATGGGTTATACAAATACAGGATACTGTCTTAAAGACCCCTATAATACAAAATCATATATCTCATGTGATGTTAAGGTAGATGAAACTCAGAATATAAAATCATTACTAATAAATAATAAACCATTAGTAATAAAGTCATCAGATTACGAGTATGATTTGGGGATAATTAATCCTGTAGTCATGAATATAAATATAAGATATAATAAAATATATATAGAAGATAACATACCAAAAAATTATTCTGAAATAGAAATAAACCCTTTTAGAGATGATTGGATCAGAGCCATAAATGATGAATTTAATTCTCTCGATGATATGAATGTGTGGGAAATAGTCGACTATGATCGCCAAAAACTCATAGATACAAGATGGATTTTCACAATTAAATTTGATGAATTTGGAAATCCAAAACCCAAGGCAAGACTTGTAGCAAGAGGTTTTAAGGATAGAACCGAATATGGTATTGCTGAAACCCATGGCCCTGTGGCATCAGTAGGAACAATAAGATCCTTACTATCTATAATAAATAAAGAAAAATTAATTATGGTGCAGTATGATGTAAAAACTGCATACCTAAATTCACCAATCATTAAACCCATTTTTGTGAGAAGACCTGAAGGTGTGAATATCAATACGAATCAGGTGTTGGAATTGAAAAAGTCTATATATGGACTAAAAACGTCTAGTAAGTCATGGTATGACCTATTGGACGCAAAAGTAAAAGAGATGGGCTTTACTAAAACTAAAAGCGATAGATGCTTATACACAATAATTAATAATAATGAAAAAATATATTTTTTAACATATGTGGATGACATATTGATCGCATCAAACTTACAGTCATCAATCACAAAAATAAATGAGGAACTACAAAAAGACTTTACGATTACCATAATAAATAACCCAAGATTTTTTGTGGGATTGGAAATAACGAGAGATATAGAACATAATACAATAATACTTTCCCAATACAAACATATAGATAAAATATTAAAAAAATTTGGGATTTCAGAGTTAAAAAATACGAACACTCCGATGGAAACGGGACTAAAGTTGGACAAAATTGAAGGTGGCATAGATGACACCGAATATAGGTCAATGATAGGTGGATTGCTATACTTAGCAAGACTTACAAGACCGGACATATTATTCCCGGTAAATTTTTTATCCCGTTTTCAAAATAATTCTAACAACACATTAAAAAATTATGTAAAAAGAATTTTCAAATATATTAATACTACCAAAAATTATAATATAATATATAGATCGAAAGGGGATGGTATACAGGCCTATATTGATGCCTCATATGCACCCCAAGTAGATGAAAATAATATAGATCTAAATAATTTAGGAAAAGGGAAGTCCATAACTGGATTCATGGTATTTTCTTATGGGGATTTGATAGAATGGAATTGCGGCAAGCAAACCATTCATGCATCGTCTAGCACAGCAGCTGAAATAATTGCGGTTTATGATGCACTCGATACCATAAAAGTCATACAAAATATAAATTACGAAATTTTAGGTGAAAAATTAAGTGTGGATATAATGGAAGATAATATCTCAACACAAAAAATATGTTCAGGGGGTAGTCAGAAAAAGTCGAGAGCCCTAATGATCAAATGCTACTCAATTTTGGAGGCATTTGAAGAAAAAATAATATTTTTTAGGACTGTAAGCTCCGAAAATCAGTTGGCAGATATTTTGACAAAATCATTGGATCGTTCAAAATTCGAAAATATAGTTGTCAGAATATTAAACGAAACAAATATCTATACATAATATAAAAATGGTTCATTTATTTCAAAGTCATAATATATCTCAAAATTTACCATTTCAAAGTACAAGTCGTCCCAAGTACAAAATATAGGTTGTAACATGAAAAAAGATGCTTAAAAGTTAACCTTCAATTACTGCAAAAATTAGTACGCAACAAAGCCGTTTACCAGAAAATACTTGTAACAGATAAACACCCGACCTCTTAAAAATGTGAACAAAAGAAAAAGCAGAAAAATCGAACAGGAATAAACCCTACAATTCACATAATAAAAACCCTATACATTTTCAAACAACTGTGAGAGAAATACACGTAATATTCCCACACGAAATAGTGAAAAGAACTCTCCGACAATAAATACAATAAAGATTAAACCCATTACATGACCGCAAAACAAGATAAGTCGAAAATGTTCCTTTATCACATTACATCTTAAGCGCCAGTTCAAATACAATAGCAATACACGAAAGATAATAAACGATGCGATGAATATTATACTACAATCTTTTTCATGTCACACGTTTAAGATAAAATACAAAACGTAACGTTCCTTTGAATTCGATCAACTTCTAATTGGAAATACCATATTATATTTTTTTTTTTCTATTTCTTTTTCTTTATGTATACGTGAATATTTTTTTTCTCGAATTTTTTTTCTTTCCCTAATCAAAAGACATAATAATTAAATCACACGTTACCTATAATAAAATAATATTTTGCATGTAACCAATTTTATATTATTATAATATTTTTTTTATTTTACAATATTTTTTTTTACATATTATATATTATCATTGAATATCTTATGCATGTTACCATATTTATTTATTTGTTTATTTTATTATTTTATTTATTCTCGAAGCACAGCAAAACAAAATTTTATTTTGAAACTTAGTTACCATAATATTTAAATAATACGATGTCAATATTTTTATTTTTTATTTTTGAAATTTTTTATTACGCATATATCATTTTGAAATTAATATTTTTCTTGTATAAACAGTAATAATTCGTTTACTTTCAGCGTCAAACATGATGAAGAATTCATTCGGTAAAATTTCAGGGGGGTGTTGTAACGGAGATCCCACCTTCACTCATTCTTCATCATCATCATCACGATCACTATATATATATCATACGTACACTCTCACCACGAAGTGCTTTTCCCCCTACTACTTTCGATCGTACATTGCTGTTGCTTCGCCATTTCATATTCTGTTAATATTGTATTAATCATTCGTGTAATAAACCTCCAGATTATTAGAAGTCTCAAGTTCTTTCGATCCTCGTTCTGTACGCCTCACATCAATAGTTCTTCATGGAACGTTCGGGAACTAGTTGTATATATCGATGTTATATCGATATAACATTTATAAGTTCTGCACCTGTATTGTATATGACTGAGTTCTCATTATGAGTTCTAGTTCTTTCTAGTTTACTTTCTCGTAATACTCTCTGTGATATCATTCCAACAACTTTGATTATTTTGTCAAATTAAAATGTTTATTTTTGTTCCTGCGTCTGTTACAATCGAGCGTAGATAAATAGATTTTAGATAGATAAAATATAAATTAAATATAAATACTGAAAAAGTGTAAACTAAAAATTTGAACCACTCTACAACTCGAATCTGGTGCTAAAAGTATTTTGCATTTTTTCAGTACTTTGAACTTGATCCAAAATTATCAAAAGGTAGACTCGAATAATTATTTATTTAAAAAGAAGTTGGTCATCGTGCATCAGTATGGACGGATGCGAAGAACGCATTTCCAATGATTCGTCTGATTCGTCGAACGTTGACGTTGACATTACATTTCTGCCTTTGATTTATGAAATCATTCGAAGGTAATATAATTTAGGATTGTACCATGTAGCTGTAGTCAATGCAAATGATTTGGGGACCTTCGTGTTTTAGTTTGGAACGAGATCCTCACGATCCAGCTCAGAAAAATGCGCAGTCTCAAGATGTTAGTCAGAAAGTACTTGAAATACAGAAGAAACTGGATGAAGCCAGAGACCAAGTAAGTATCATTTACTATTGAATCACACTGAGTGCGTTGTAGTTCACTTCATCACCGCCTACTTTTCAGATTCGAGAGTTACCTGGCATTGAATTTAATAAACGAGATCAAAAATTACAGCTGAAGCATCTTCGTAATCAACTGCAATTAAAGCGGCAATTGATATTAAAATTCCGTAATATGTATCCATTTGACTTTCGTTCGTAATAACAAATTACTAAATCAACTCATATGGAACTTACAATTGTTCTTTGGTGATGAAAACTTGGCGTAATTCATATCTTGGTAATAATCAGCATTTTTTCATCGAATGGTTGCCCGGTGAAATGAATTTTTTCGTTAATTATTTTTGTATATTTATCAAGTTTCGAAGCGATGCAATGCGAAGTTTGTATTTGTGAATCTTATTCCTAATAATCCTAATCCTAATAATATTATAAATCGAGTAATGTGTGTAAGTTTGTGAACGAATTCGAATGAAAATTGGTGCGTACGTAGAGTATTTCTTGACATAGGATTAGGCTAATTTTTATCTCAAAAATTTGAGTGGTTTTTTAGTTAAGGCCAAAAGCAATAATCTGGGTGATAGGCAACTCTGTATTTATATATGTAAAAGTTATTGGATCACCTTCCAGGTATTAGGCGTTGAAATGAATATTCATTCTACTAAGAAGTAAAATTAAAAATATGTAAAAGTGAAAATTGTAGGCGTAGCCGCAATAGGTAATGGCGAGTAAGAGAATGAAACAAGTGTTTATTTCAGATAAAATTTAATTTGTGTTTATCCCGGATATAGGAAACGATTAATCTTGATATTACTATGGTGAATCTGTAACATCAGAAATTTGCACCAACAGTGAATTCGAGCATTTATAAAACCTGTAAACAAAGAACTGATTGAGAAAAATTAGGGAGAGCACTTATCTGTGAATGAAAATCACGAGTGGGCTCTTCAAAGTTCGCCCATTTTCATGAATTATAACACACCCTCTTCTTGAGTGCTACAAAAAACAACTTATAATTACTTCCCTAAACTATCACAAAGATCATGATGAATAAGAGAATTTAAAAATAGTGTCACCATTTTGAGGAGAGAAATATTAATTCTACTAAGTATTATTAAGCACATTATGTCAGAAATACATCCCAGAAGGTATCTTCAGGTTCAAATAATTTTATTTTCCTCGTGTTATTTTTTAAAAATTATATTTGATGGCTGATAAGATCAAGGTCTCAGGTTGATTTATAAATGGTTGTCTCAGGATTACTTCTCCTTGCTCACTCAGTCATGTAAACGAACTACTGATTGAAATTATTATTATCCTTATAACGGTTCTATTAGCACTGAGTGGAAGCTAATGGAAAGGCTACCTTCATCTCAATTTGATTGCCACCTTCAAAATTACGTCTCTGTGCGTATCATGAATTATTATCTCGAATATAATTATAAATTCATCATTGGGCAATTATGGATTGCAGCATTATTATGTCAGAATTAAGACCCTCAATGTATTATCAATTTCAAATAATTAAATTTTCATCATTTTATATTTTCAGCCGTTTAAATTGAGAAGCTGACTCGATCACGGTTAACGGTTAATTCCACAAATGTTTCTTTCATGATTATTTCTCAAATGCTCGCACAATGACGAAAACTAACGACTGAAAGAAGTATATTGTAATAGCGACGGAAAAATTAATTCTCGGCTGAAGCATATGAAAAGACCTTCAGCTTTTTGTAATTGCTACCTCAAATTACGTCCCTGTATCTGTCCTAAATTAATGTCTCAAATATAAAAAAAAATCGTCACTGGGTAATTCAGGATATAAAAACAGCAGTATAAATTATATGTCAGTTACGTCCCAGAATATACCATCAGTTTCAAACAATCAAATTTTCATCGTGAATATTATTTTCTGCTGCTTAAATTGTAAATAAGGTTATTACGACAAAACAACTAACTCTCAACTGAAACAAATTGAGAAAGCACCTTCCCCTTAAGCCCAATGATGGTCTATCAAGATAGTTAATCTCATACCAACAAATTATCACAGTGTAGTCAATCACTAGCATGAGAGTGTTCAATGTTATCAGTTTGACGTGTTTGGTAGCTAGCAACGCTGTCGTGTATACGAGGTTCTAATGTGATTGCAATCTCATCAGAATTACATCCTTGATATTACACGTTCGTGTCCATCAAATATAAATGTAAATTATCATTGGATAAATAAAGGATACAACAGTATCATGTGAGAATAACGTCTCAGAATGTGTCACACTATCATAAGTTAGAGATTATTAATTATTCATTGAAGGCTAACTATATTAAGGTTGTCTCAGAATTACGTTTCATAAAATATCATCAGCATCAGTCACTTATTACGAGCAATCATCACTGATACCTCGACAAGTTGAAACAAGAATAAATAATTAAGATAGAATATGGTTCAAATACTATGTACTATCGTCTCAGTTATCCACAAAAGCACACAGTTCACGTTACTGACTTCAGTGATAATTATGGTCCTTCCAAAAGAGAAAGTAAATGTTTTCGAAGGCGCAGAGAGGCGGCCTCGAATAAACGTTACGGAAGTTGAATTAAATATTGCTCCGTAAAATAAATGCGTTTACACGAACGGGTATGCTTCATTTTGCATCCAATGTGAATACTAACCATTTCCTCCTCCCCAGGAAATCCAAAAACTATGTATTTTGGAACCTTCGACCAAAACATACCTGTTGATGTATTCCACAATAACATTTGAGAAGTTAAAATTGGCCCTTTTTTGAAGCGCCTGGGAATCGAGGAATAAGTTGAATGAAAAAAAAAATGTTAAATTTTAAATCAATTCTCCACCTCCTCCCCCCCACCCAAAAAAAAAAAAAAGAAAAAAGAAAATGCCCAATGATGTATCACAAAATAAACTATAAAATGAGGGTAGATAACAATGCATAACACATTTTTTTCGAACCTCTACTTTTTATTTTTTATTCTAGAAAACCACAGTTTTACTTTTTTTTCTATATTAGAAAAAACCAAGCAAGTGCTTCTCAGCTGATGTTAAATATTTCTAACTAGTATTGGCTCCAATTGGAACATCTGATTTTTTAGCTGTAATAATTTTTCCTGTTAGATTCATTGTGTCAAGGTGATACAAATTGACTAACAGTAAAGAAGTTTCACTTTAACATAAAACCTTTCTTCGTTGGTAAATTCCAGTTTCCAACGGATATTTTCTTCTTAAAAATTAAGTTATACATCATCACTCTTGTTTTTGACCTGGGGAGTCAAATATTCAGTTAATTTATGGACTGAATCACACATTGCCCCTGTTTCTACAAATATGTTGGTTAGGAAAATTTTCAATATTTCCTTAGGTATATTTATTAGGATGCAAAGTTTCACTTCCAACGTGTGTGATATGACCCAGGTAAACTTTTTATTTGAGTGGGGGTGGGCAGGCATTATTTTAAGTAACCCACTTTATTTCCATTATGTTCTTGATATTTGCTTGTGACCCTTAAATCCTACCTATGTTACACATGTTTTGGCCTGGAACAAACACATTCTACCTATGCAAGATAGTTTCCTTTATATGGCCTCAGTTTTGCTTTTGGGTGATAAGTGGTAAGTGTGGATTTTGTTTACAAAATCAATAGCATAACGTTTAATGCAAGTGACCATGCATGAGCTTTGTGAGCAGTGAATGTTACAGCTTATCACTCAACATAAGCATTGATCTTGTTTGATTTTTGCACTCAATGCGAGGGATTTTCTCTTGTTCTAATACAACTTTATTGTTATCACATTAAATTATGTAAATTGTGTGGCCACCTTGCCACTTCAATACCAGAGCAGTCTAAATTTTTATGCTATCTGTTAGGAAGGTCAACATATTTAATATTTTTGTATTCTTTTAAAGGCAATTTATAAATGGGTTCAAACAAGAGGACTGGCAAAGGTATGTAAGGAAAATGTATCCATGAATAAGGAATAGTAACAATATAAGTAGCCTTAGCCCTCCTTCCACTAAATTTAACTGAGAATTAATTAAGGATTATCTGGGGATATGCTGGAGAGCAGTTCATCCTAAATATCCCTGGAGTAATGGTTTATGTTCTTATATGAACAGGTGGAAGATGTAGAGTAAGTGAGAAAATAATGTACCTATTTCAAAGATTTGATTTATTAGGTACTTTTTTTTTAAATTCAACTTATTATTTCTTATTAAGAAATTGTAGTAGGGATATTCTGCATTTATAGAATGTAGCCCAGGACCAACAACCACATGGACAGATTTTTTAGTCATTTAACAACCATAAGGACTGGATCCAGGAGTATTTCCAGTACAAACATTTGAGTGTTTTTGAGTAAGTACCTATAAAAAAATTTTAGACTTCTTTTCGCTATTGTTCAATAATATTTGTTGAAAAAATTCCTAATTTTTTATTTTATAGAATTACAGTTATTGGAACATGATAATGCTGAAAAATATGCGTCTTCCCAACATGAAATAGCTATATAAATTCCTAATAGTTTCAAATGGAGGCAACATGAACAACAAATAAGAAAAGTTACAGAACTATTGGATATAGGGGAAATTATATTCAGGCAACATCTACAACAATGCAGTTACCATGTTTATGGTAAGTACAGTGTTACATAAGACTCAATCATACATATGTTTTTGTTAATAAATTGTTAAAGTGAAATAATTTGGTATAGTTTTTTTGATATATTAATTGTACATTTTTTAGATGGAGAGAATGTGATCATATAAATGAAATCTGTGCGGTTTGATTGTATCTTGTCTACCATTGCCCCTGTGAATGATCACAATGTTGAAAAATCAAGTTTAAACATCCCATGACCTGATAACATCAATGAAAACTTTGTACCATGAACTGAGTCCCCGCATCTGCTGGAAAGATCCCACTACCTATATAATGAGTTAACCTAGTATCTGAGAGAATCTAGTATCTGAACTCACTATAACTAAGAACACGTCTAATCTATAAATAATAATTTTGAAAAACATTTAATAAATATGGAGAGCCTAACAAATTGTGAGATTTGCTTATTGACAAATAACTTACAGAGTGTTTTCTTCAACAGAGCTTACCTCAGAGGATGGTTTCTAATATGGATTAGTAACATATTTACCCAATGCCTATTTATCCTAAAGGAGTTCACAAATTGAAGTTAATTTTTGCAAAAACATGATCCTAATTCAGTACTTTAACATTCTCCAACATAACTTTAATCAGGCAAAATTCAGCTGGCAATGACTAGCAAAATCAGGATAAACTGCTTAACAGCAAACTTATCACCTAACTCACTGATTCGACCAGTAGCAGATCAAAAATCCAACAAGTACTGTTGCATATTGGTACCAACTTTATAGTGCTCTGCATACAGCTTCGCCACTAGATCAATGAGTTTTTGGTTACTCTCTCGACTCAGCAAGTTTGTTAACTCCCTAAACTTAGCAAGTGAGTTATTATAAATTGAAATTATTTCAAAAAACTATCATGCACATTATTAGCAATATGAAACATCACCTTGATGTTCTTTTCCCATTCAGCATCATGATTGCAAGCTAAAGGAACATTGTGGTTGATGATTTTGAATAAGCTTTCTTTACACAGCAACAAGTTCATGTGAAAGCTCCATATACGCATGTTTTACCCATTGAATGGCTCCTCATTCCACTTTTTTTCCACTGTACATTACAAAGAAGCAGTTATCAGTAAAATCAACTGTTACAGCAATGAAAAACAGGCTCCAAGCCAAAAGCAGGACAAGTGGGGCAGGTACAAAACCAAAAGAGGAAAGCAAATGAGAGCAAAAATTAATAAGTTGACATCTATATTACCAGACAACTTTCGACTGTCAAACTTTGTGTGACTTGAACAAAGGAGGCCATGTTGACAACAATTACTGTGCCCATGATCTGTGAGATTTGTAAAGGTTTATCCACAAATAACCTACAGCAAACAAACCAAACTACGTAGTTAACTTGAAGAAATATATCACTACCAAAAGAGTTTAACTTGAATTAAATAACATTGAAAGAATTCCATTGTGAAACAGATTTATTATACGCATAACAGCACAATAGCTGAAGAACAAATGACGACAGCACATAATTAGATAGTCACAAGATTGAGTTATAGAAACATCACAGATTGTATAAAATCACAGTCAAAATGTAGAGACTGGATTTGTGAGAAGGAATATTATCACACAAATCATTCAATGAAAAAATAAGAAAAAACATCAGGGACTGAAAATCTCTACCTTGTTTCCTTCTTTTTCTGTTATTTGAGTTTCTGAATTTTACCATAATGTTTGTTATGTTTTGTTTCATTTTCCATCATTCTGGTTTCCATTTCCATTGTTTCCTTATTTAAAAAAAATCTTTCATTCAATTTTCATTTTAGGTTCGGTTTCTTTATAAAAACAATTTTCAGTTATTAAAAATTTTCCAAATCCTGTTCAAATATTGATATATTGATAATTTTTCAATATTTTTTCGAAAGTTTTCTCCCAGATAAAAATTAATCAAATTGGAAATGGAAATAGGAACGTGTGAGAAAATGAGGAAGAAATCAACGGATCGCGACGACTAAAAACCTATGAAACGAACCTAAACTAAAAACGACATCGAACTGAGACTAGACACACATATTACGAACACATAAATAAAGACACAAGATTCACCAATTACGAACTTTTTATTTCCACATTAGAGTAGTGGAGTTGTTAACAACATGAATAACAAAATGCGACTAGAGGCGTATGATTACAAAATATCACAGTCAGGTACAAAACACTAAAAAATCACAGATCACAAAAATATATAAACAGTGTTGCCACCACAAATGATATGTGAGAATAATAGTCACGAGTATAATTTAATTTGCTATAATTCTCACACGCCTCCTCAAATTAAACTTATACGAATATGGTAAAATGGTAAAATTGAATTATTAAACTAATGGAGTCATTATGAACACAAATGACAAAAGGTCAACAAAAAATACAAAAAGTTACAACAACAAATATTACATGAATGGTAAACATATACAATAAGTTACAACAACTTTAACATTTTACAGAATACATCAAATTTAGGCCTCGGGCAGCCCTTCGTAAAAACATCAGCCAACTGTCGCGAAGTTGACACGTATGAATACTTAAAGTCTAAATTTACGTGATTGCACACAAAACGGTACTTTACGTCCACATGTTTTGATCTGCGTGTGTTCCATTTTCCAGAGTGCAAAATAGCCAGACAACTCTGATTGTCTTCGTAAATTACAGCTCTGTCATTAATTTGAATGCAAAAGTCACTCATTAAATATTTCAACCAGATTGATTCAGTGGTAGCATCGCATATGGCGATCAACTCACTTTCAGTGCTAGACAGAGCTACCGTTGGTTGTTTCTTACTAGACCAGGACACCAGCGACCCATAAACAAAGACACAGTAACCCGAGATTGACCGTCTTGTGTTAACACAGTTACCCCAATCGGCATCCGAATATGTTTCGACTATATTGCCATTATTATTATGTTCATATGAATATACAAGTTTTTTATCTTTTGTAGTCACTAAATATTTCAGAACTCTCAATAAATATTTGAAATGTTCATCTGTGGCATAACTGGAGAACTGGCTGAAGTACGATATTGCAAAGCAAATATCAGGCCGTGATCCTAGCATGAGGTACATCAAACATCCCACGAGCTGTTGATAGTTATTATTCAATACACTATCACACGCATTGAGGTCCCTATCCAATTGGAGCTTGGGGTCAATAGGTGTGTAGGTAGGTGCACATTTATCAACACCGAATCGCCTAGCAACAGACTCGATGAGATTCTTCTGCTCGATCTCCAGTATGCCCTCTTCGCGACTGTAATTAATGTTTAAACCTAAATATTTATTAACTTTTCCAAGATCCTTACATTTGAATCTCTTATTAATTTTATTTTTGAAAAATATAATTTGTTCTTTATTATTCGAACTAATGAGAACGTCATCAACATAAGTGAGTAGGTAAACTATCGTCCCATCATGTTTATTTTTGAAAACATACAGACAGTCATCAGCCATGCTTTGTACAAAGCCAAGTGACAACAGGAACTCATTAAATAACTTATTCCACACTTTTGGCGACTGTTTAAGACCATATATAGACCTATTTAGTTTTAGTACATTTTTGTGTTTATCAACCTGTGTTTCAATACCTTCAGGTATCTCGAGGTATACATCCTCCGAAAGAACACCGTTCAGGAACGCACTACAAATATCTATTTGTTCTATATAAAATTTTAATTTGTTACTGACAGCCAAGAGGGTCCTCACAGTCGAAAGTTTCGCCACTGGCGCATATACTTCATTAAAATTGAAGCCTTTCTTCTGCTGACAGCCTCTGGCAACTAACCTAGCTTTATATAACACATTATTTTCATTATCATATTTTTTATTAAATATCCAACGACACGTGATGGTAGGGGCGTCCTTTGGACGTTTGGTCACCTTCCAAGTCTGATTGGAGTTCAGGGCACTTATTTCAGATGAAATGGCCTCCTTCCACATCAGACTATCAGGTGCTGCACTCGCCTCCTCAAACGTCAAAGGAATGCCATCCTCAGCCAGGTATATATTTCCTGCTGCTTGATCACGTGTAGTCGCCTCCTGTGAAAGACAATCTAAATTTAAATCACCATCAACTTCAATATTTTCCAAGTTGGATTCAGTGACTTCTTTAAACAACTCATCGTTTTTAGTATATTTATTATGTTCAGGATTACTTATTGCACCTTCGAAGAACTCAACATCACGTGACAGACGTATCTCCTTAGTACTTAAGTCTAACAACCTGTAGCCGCATGGTGAATAACCTACCATTACAAGCTTTTCACTTTTATTCTTAAATTTATCAGAGTCATGTTTGAATGACAACATATATGCGTCGCATCCAAACGTTTTTAATTTATTATAATTGTATTTCTCACCAAACCATCTCTCAAATGGAATAAAATCTTTATTTGTGGGGCATCTGTTTATGATATAGGTGGAGCACAATATGGCTTCCGACCAAAATATCTTTCCAAGACCACTCTCAAACAACAGTGTCCTTGCCCTCTCGCACAGTGTCCTGTTCATTCTCTCAGCTTTTCCATTCTGCTGAGGACAACCACCAACAGTAGGTTCAACCACAATTCCCTTCTCAGTACAATATGACTGGAAGGTGGTATTCAAGTACTCTGTGCCGCGATCACAACGGAGTCTCTTTACGTTATAGCCAAACTTATTCGAGACCATCTCGTGATATTCTTTAAATTTTGTAAAAGCTTCTGTCTTGTTCGCCAGCAAGTAAACACAACAAAAATTTGAGTAATCGTCGATAAAGGTCATGAAATACTTAGCTCCTTTATATGCAGGAGGGTTAATAGGTCCACAGAGATCAGTATGAACCAACTCCAATGGCTTACTTGTTTTTCTTTCATGCCTTTGGAATGGTTTTCGACTCTGTTTCCCCATAACACAGGGCTCACACAGCAATCTGCGATTGGAGTCAACATTGGGTATCAAACCCCTACTCGACAACAATCGAACATCGTTCACATTTAAATGAGCAAGTCGTTTATGCCACACGAACAGTGGGCTCAACTCATCCCCCAACGTCAGATTACACGATTGACTTGACATTTTTACAAAGTCAATTGTGTACAAATCCGAGTCTACGCTAACACCAGTGGTAACTACTTTTCCACTGCAGCGTTGGATGATCTCAACAGACTCTTCCTTGAACAAAGTGTCAAATCCCGACCTGCTCATTCGTTTAACCGAAAGCAGATTCTGTGGCAGCTCCCGAGCATACCTTACATTTTTTAACTCGATTACGATTCCATTTAAAAGTTTTAATTTTACAGTACCTACCGACGTGACAGACAGAGAGACACCCTTCTTCGCAACACAGATACTATGCGGTCTGATCAAGTCTATATAATCACTGAACAAATTTATATCATTAATAATGTGAATTGTGCATCCACTGTCAACTATAAATGTGGTTCGAGGCATCAAGTTTAAATTTTCTTTTGCATTGCAAGAGTCATTAATTTTATTATTATCGTCATTATTCAATGTGAAGCTGTAACCCACTTCAGAGCAAACGTCATTAGCATTAAAATTTTCATTGCACATCTGTGCCGAGCTCCTATTACTATTATTATTATTGGAACTTTGGTCATTAACTCGATTTTCACTGTTATTATTACTATTATTACAATTATTATTATTATTACGATTTTTGACATAACAGTTTCGGGCTATATGCCCTATTTTGTTACAATAGTGACATTTCACACTAGAATGTCCACCGTCAGTATTATTATTACGACCACGTCCATTAAAATTATTACTATTATTATTATTATTTGAGCTCGAATTTTGATTATTATTATTAAAATTATTATTTCCGCCTCGACTGAAACCACGACTATTATTATTATTTCGAGATCGACCACGATTAAAACGATTTCCATTACTACTATTACTAGAATTTCGTCCAACATTATTGCAATTACCAAAATAAATGTTCTCCTCACCAGTGGCACCCACTGATGAAGGTTTTAGAGATGTAGTGTTCAGAGTGTTACCTCGAACTGCCGATTTGCTATCAGACGATAGCTCACGCTGGAAGTTATTCAATTTCATGAAAACACCATCCCAGGTGACGACTTCTGCATCTTCGATTACAACCTTAATTGGACGAAATTCTGCAGGTAATGACCTCAGCAATACCAAAATAAACTGTTTCGTGGTCGTTAAATCTCCTAATTCAGTCAAACGTCTACAACGAGAACGAAAATCCAACAAATATTTATGCAAATCATTACCAGACACATACCGATTTGCGTACAAATCACCTCGTAAATCCATCAGCGTCTGGTCATTGCCGTTGTCGATGAGGTTCGTGAGGACATGAAACATCTCCTTCGCCGTCGTGTACGTCTGGATCATCTCAAGGTACTCGTCAGTCACGTTGTTAGCTATCAGGGACATCGCCTTCGCGTTCTCCTTGGACCAAGCATCTCCCCTGTTACGAACAGTCGGCAAAGAATCGATTATAATATTAGTTAACGACTCCTTTGCCAACAACAGTTCCATCCAGAACTTCCATGTGCGGCCATTCTGCCCATTGAACGGCTCGATCATGTTCTTCTTTCGCGCTTCCATCTCGTTGACAGGTACGAACGATCAGTTACACCGCAAACACAGCGATTTTCAGCAACTTTCAGACACGTCGACCAACAATTCAACACGAACGAGATCACAGGAACATCGAACAGAGAACATATCAAACAATCGAAAAACAATTACCAGGCATGATACTACTTGGGTGTGGCGAGCAGGATCCGACAGCACAACATTGACGAACTATGACAATGGCGACCACGTTGACATCCAGGTATCTGGGCCCATAACCTGTGAGAAAATGAGGAAGAAATCAACGGATCGCGACGACTAAAAACCTATGAAACGAACCTAAACTAAAAACGACATCGAACTGAGACTAGACACACATATTACGAACACATAAATAAAGACACAAGATTCACCAATTACGAACTTTTTATTTCCACATTAGAGTAGTGGAGTTGTTAACAACATGAATAACAAAATGCGACTAGAGGCGTATGATTACAAAATATCACAGTCAGGTACAAAACACTAAAAAATCACAGATCACAAAAATATATAAACAGTGTTGCCACCACAAATGATATGTGAGAATAATAGTCACGAGTATAATTTAATTTGCTATAATTCTCACAGAACGATTCATTATTTGGTTTCCATTATTAGTCTTGAAACTAATAATTTAAGTGAAAGGAGGTTAAAGTGACATTTGTGAATATGGGCCTTAACCAGGTATTTTTATTCTAAACGCGATCCAGCGATTCCAATTGTCGATATTACTGATAGTTATTGTCTTCAACCATATACATAATGGACTGCGCATACTGATAAAATTAACATTGGCTTATATCGAGACACCATGAAGGCGTACATTTCATTCAAAAGTTCCCTTTTTTCAGGATTTATCAATTATCTTACGTCAATTGATTAAATAATTTGGAGGGATTTGCATTGTCATTTTACAAAATGAAAGTGTTTTTAAAATTAAATAGCGTCACTAATTCCTTTTTAATATTTGTAGGTGAAATCTGTAAAAAGTACAGTTGGATAAGAGAAAGAACTTTTGAATGGAATGTACATTTCATTTGGTTGCCTTCTTTGACTATATACATACTGGACTGCTAATACTGATAAGAAGCTGTATTTAAAACAAACAGGCGTATCCCTGTTCAAAATGTTAGTTCATTATCAAATTTATTAATACTTATTGTCTTTTCCTTTGACTAGGTCTCTTTTTACCACAATTATTGCTTTTAATTACAAATTAAATCGGTAATGTTGTAATTTTATAAAACTCAGAAGTTCAAAAATTTCAGTTAAATCAATTTAAAATTTGATTTATTGATGCATAGCTCTTATTGGTGGACATGCCTAAATTTATGCCAACAATTTTTTCAATCTTTAAATTCCCATTTTCATTAAATACACCTTCTAATTTTTCAGTTTTCAAATATGAATAACCTAGAACATTTTCCAAATAGTCGGGAACATTTTGAGCCTATTAGTGAACCAACATTTTGAACGGGGATACGGGTGTCTGACTCAGCTTCACCCGTTGTTCATTAGACTCTATGTAATTCTTATTAGTATTAGCCTTTGACTATATACATACTGGACTGCTAATACTGATAAAAAGCTGTGTTCAAAACAAACAAGCGTATCCCTGTTCAAAATGTTAGTTCATTATCAAATTTATTAATACTTATTGTCTTTTCCTTTGACTAGGTCTCTTCTTACCACAATTATTGCTTTTAATTACGAATTAAATCGGTAATGTTGTAATTTTATAAAACTCAGAAGTTTAAAAATTTCAGTTAAATCAATTTCTCTATCTTTTTAAACAGCAAACCAGTAAACTAACATTTTGAACGGGGATACGGGTGTCTGACTCAACTTCATTGGTTATTGTTGATACAAATTCCCACCTCACCTCATTCTTCATCATCATCATCACACCATTCTATATATATGTGTCATATGTACAGTCTAGTCACGAAGTGTTTCCCCTTCTACTTTCGATTGTATATCGCTGTTGCTTCACCATTTACTTTTTCGTTTGTCAAATATATTTTAGTCACGAAATAAACGTCTTAAAAGTCAAAAGTCTCAAGTTCTTTCGATCCTCGTTCTACATACCTCACATCATGGTAGCCATCGCTATGGTAGAACTTTGAGGAGAGACTTAGAAAATTTAAATCGATGGAATAATTATTTTTTTTAAATTCAATTTACTGCTGTGCGTAAAAATTTTTATGTTTTTTATTGAGTAATACACGAAAAGTTATCGTGTTTTTCGAGAAAGTAACTTGAATTTTAATTTATTTTGAAAAAATCAAAATTTAAATTTGAAGAATAGCTGAAGTTCCAGACTCAATAATGGCCAATACTGGAAGTCATCGAACGCTAAATCCAGAGGGACCGCCAAAGAGATTGTGAGAACAGCCGAAGGAAACCTGCTCCCGTCGTCGAGGACTCATCGCAGATCCAACATCGAAGACCCAATTTTTCGGACAACCCAGAGCAAAATTTAGGCAGGAAGTACCAAGGTCGACAGCATAAAAAACATAAATCGTTCGCCAGCGCAGCAGAAATTATAAGGTGAAATCATTGTAAAGGTAATATTTATTGAAATCATTTATTTTTCGTATTTTGTAATTGTATTTGAAGTGAGGCCAAGAAATTAAGAATAAATAAAAAAATTATATGTCCCAAATAATAAACTTGTCTGAATGCAAAATTGGTGAATACAATATTAAAAAAGAAGATTTAGAGAAATTAGTAAAAAAATTCGAGGGAGAAAGAGTAGTTGATTTGAAAACTGAAATTTATAATTTACCCCACGTTAAATATTTCACAGGTGAAATAATATTAGAATCCTTTGTGATAGATATATCCGGGAGAATAGAAGAAATTAGTAGTTTAAAATATATTGTAATTTCAGAATCTTCAGTAAATTATTTTTTGAACCGAATTTACAGTTCTGCTAAATCGAAAGAGAAATTTATGAACAGATTCTTTAATTGAATAAATTTAGAAAAACTGGATAAAAAGGAAAATCGTGAAGAGAAAAATTTGATAGAAAAATTAGAAAGAGAGTCAATCGAAAATAGAAAATACACACCTGTTAGTAATAAAGAAAATAATTTGTTAGGTTTTTATAAAATAGAAGAAAAAATGGCATCCCCGAACGAAATTAAACCCATACAAGCCCCTCTCGGAAAAGTTTTTAACGGAAAATACTATTTAGATTGGCGTAGAATGATTATATTGGCCATCCGAGGTGCGGGATATTACGACATCTTTGGGGAACATGAATTTTTACAGCCATATATAGAAAATATAGATGATCTAAACTTTCGGCCAAATAAAGATATGTTAAATTACTGCAAAATGCAGGATAACGCCAAAGCGTTTGTGTTGGAAAGAGTATCAAACGATATAACGAAACAGATACGAGATTGTAATACCGCAGTATTAATGCTTAAAAAATTAGATAATATTTATGGGATCAAAAATTCAGTTACAGCCAATATGGCGAAGGCAAAATGGTTAGAATTTAGATTTCAACCGGGCGGAAACATGAAAGGATTTTTGAAAAAATGGGATGAATTGGTAACCGATGTAAGAGATAGTGGTAAAGAAGTTACCGAGAATGAAGAATTGGAAAATTTGCAGTTGGCATTATGTTACGAACAGCAAATTGCTAAAATACAATACGAAAGCCTACCCCCTAATGAAAAGAATTTAGACAATTTCAAGAGAATATTAAGGGAGGATTCAGACCAAAAGTATAGGGACCAAACTTTAAAAAAGAATAATAATGGTAATAACTAATCGAATAATATGTATAGAAATAAAAATGGTAATGGAAATTATAATAGAAATAACTATAGAGGCAGATATAATAATAATTATCGTGGTAGAAATAATTATAGAAACCCAAATAATAATAATAACTACAGAAGTGGAAATAGAAATGGTTTTAATAATAATAGTCAAAATAATAATAATAATAGTAATTCGTCAGAACAAAACCAAAATAATGGTAATACGAATAGTAATGGTAATAATGGTAATAATAATTATAGGGGAAATAATTACAGAGGAAACCCCAATTATAGAGGAAATAATTACAGAGGTAATGGTAGGAATTATAACCAAAATAATCCTAAATGTTATAGGTGTGGGCAATTTGGCCATGTAGCACAGAACTGCGTGAGTAATAATTCTCAAACAAATAATAATGAAAGTACCAATAATAACCAGGGGAATTATCCACCAAAAACAAATTCAAATTCATCCAACAATAATAAAAAGGAGAATTCAGACCAACAGGTGAAAATGTCCTGTATGGTGAAAAGATTTAATAGTAATGGAGATTGGTTATTAAATAAATTAACTAATGAAAATAAACAAAATTTAGATGAAAATTACGAAACATTAAATAACAGAGCAATTCTTGATGGAGCCGCGGAGGTCCACTTAACTTCTGATCTTGGTAAATTAATGGATGTAAAAAAATTCATAACCCCAATTAAATTACAATGTGCGGGTAGAAATACTTTTTTATATGCCACACATACGGGTAGAATGATCATAAAAATCGAAAATTCCAAAAAAAATCAATCATTGAAAGAACTAAACGACGTTCATTATGTGCCGGATTTAAATTTGGATATTATCTCGGCCATAAAAATAACAAATACAGGTATAATCAACATCGACCAACAAAAAGAAATAGCGAACATTTATTTTATTGAAACAGCGGAAATCATAATTACCGCCAAAAAAGAAGAGGGTATATTCTACATATACTATAATATCGAAAATAATGATATAAAAAAAAAAAATAGATAAAAAGGATTATATGGATAAAAAAAATGTAATATGTGCCCCTGTTACCCAAGATATTAATGATGAATGGGACAATTTTACGGTAGAAATGGAAATTATTGAAGAAAACGAGAATACCCAACCATCTCAGGGGGTGACGAAATAGAAATAACAACTCAACCCAATGAAAATAATAATACAGATGAACCTATAATTAATAATAATAATATAAATAAAAAATTAATAATTCACAGGAGATTGGGACATTTGAATGCCAGATATTTACAAAAATTAAAAAATTTATCAATAGGAATACCCGAAAACATTAATTTTAGAGATGAAGATTTTATAAACTGTCAAATATGTTGTATAGCCAATAATTCAAAACTGGGTCATACAGGGATAAGAACTAAACCAACCCAAAAATTGGAATTAACATCGTCAGATATCATGGGTCCATTTACGCCCTCTGTGTCTAATCAAAAATATATTTTAACCTTCATAGACCATTTTTCGAAATATACATTTGTCATGCCCATAACCAATAAAAATCAAGTAACAAACGAATTTAAAAACATCATAATGTCTATGAAAAATAAATTTCCGGAATACCCCATAGGGACAATAAGGTGCGATAATGCAAAAGAATACATCGATACAAAAATAATAAATTATTGTAGAAAAATAGGCATAACAATGGATTATGTGGTTCCATTCTCCCGAATTGAATGGTGTTGCCGAAAGGCAAAATCAAACTTTAATGAGGAGAGTAAGGGCCATGTTAATTGATGCTAATCTCGACATAAAATATTGGTCTTATGCTGTCGTGACAGCAGCCTATTTAATCAATAGATCCCCAACTAAAGCGAATGAAGGGTTCAAAACACCATATGAACTGTTTTACGGGAGAAAACCAAATCTAAAAAATCTAAAAGTATTCGGTGCACTCGCATACAGACATATACCCATAGAAGTAAGGAAACAAAATGCGACGAAAGCGAAATCCAAATCAAAAGAAAAAATAGACCCAAAATTGGCGCACAGGGCAGAAAAGAACATATTAATGGGCTACACAAACACAGGTTATAGTCTGGGGGATCCATATAATTCAAAATCACATATATCATGCGACGTTAAAGTAGATGAAAGCCAGAATATAAAATCACTCTTAATTAATAAAAAACCTCTTACAATAAAATCGGCAGACTACGATTATGATTTGGGAATAATAAATCTTGTAGTTATGAATGTCAGAATGAAATATAATAAGGCCTATATAGAAGATAATATACCAAAATCATTCTCGGAAATTGAAAATAATCCTTTTAGAGAAGAATGGATAAAGGCCATTAATGACGAATTTAGTTCTCTCGATGATTTGAAAGTGTGGAAAGTGGTAGATTATGATCGCCAAAAATTAATAGATACGAGGTGGATCTTTACAATAAAATTTGACGAATTTGGGAACCCAAAACCTAAAGCCAGACTTGTGGCACATGGCTTTAAGGATCGGACAGAATATGGCATTGCAGAAACCCACGGACCTGTAGCATCTATAGGAACTATAAGGCTATTATTATCAATCGTAAATAAGGAAAAATTAATAATGATTCAATACGACGTAAAAACTGCCTACCTAAATTCACCCATTATAAAACCCATTTTTGTTAAAAGGCCAGAAGGTATCAATATAAATAAAAATCAAGTACTAGAACTTCAAAAATCGATTTACGGCTTAAAAACTTCTAGCAAATCGTGGTATGACTTATTGGACATTAAAGTAAAAGAAATGGGATTTGAAAAAACTAAAAGCGACAGATGCTTCTACATAATGAAAAATAATGAAGAGAAAACATATTTCTTAAGCTATGTAGACGATATATTAATAGCATCAAATTCACAATCGGCCATTACTAGAATAAACGAAGAATTACAAAAAGACTTTACCATTACGATAACAAATAATCCAAAATTTTTTGTGGGCCTAGAAATAATGAGAGACATTGAGAACTACACAATAATAATTTCGCAATATAAACACATAGAAAAAATGATCAAAAAATTCGGAATCTCTGAACTCAAAAACACAAATACACCCATGGAAACGGGGTTAAAAATTGACAAAATACAAAATGGCAGAGATGATACGGAGTATAGATCGATGATAAGGGAACTACTTTATTTGGCAAGACTTACAAGACCGGACATATTATTCCCAGTGAATTTCTTTTCCCATTTTCAGAACAATTCAAACGATACTTTAAAAAATTATGTAAAAAGGATATTCAGATACGTCAATACAACCAAAAATTATAATCTTAAATTTACATCAAAGGGGGATGGAATACAAGCATATATTGATGCATCTTATGCGCCCCAGGTTGACGATAAAAATATAGAATTAAACAATCTGGATAAAGGGAAGTCAATAACTGGATTTATGCTATTCGCCTATGGAGACTTGGTGGAGTGGAATTGCTGCAAACAGACTATTCACGCCTCATCAAGTACCGCGGCTGAAATAATTGCAGTTTTTGACACCCTTGATACTATAAAAGTGATGCAGTATATAAATTTCGAAATTTTTTGGGAAAAATTAATAGTGGATATTATGGAAGACAACATTTCAACACAGAAAATATGTTCCGGGGGAAGTCAAAAAAAAATCGAGAGCCCTAATGATCAAGTGCTACTCCATTTTGGAAGCCTTTGAGAAAAAAATAATATTTTTTAGAACAGTCACATCTGAGGATCAATTAGCGGATATCCTAACAAAATCATTAGATCGATCAAAATTTGAAAACATAATTGTGAAAATATTAAACGAAACGAATATATACACATAATAAAAAAATTCAAGTCAAAATTAATACATGTCCAAAAATTCTTTTTCTCCTATTCCAAGTACAAGTCGTAAAATGTTCGAAAATAAATCATAACACGAAAATATTTGCTGAAAAATTAACCTTCAATCATTGTTAAAAATAATACTTAATAAGACCACTTACCAGAAAATACTTGTAACAGATAAATGCTCGACATCTCGAATATTATAATAAAGAAAAAATTTGGAAAATCGAGCAAGTAAAAACCCTACAAATCGTATAATAAAAACCCTATACAATTTCCAACAAGCGTGAGAGAAATGCATGTAATATTCCCACACAAATTTTTATGAAAAGAAACTCTCCGACAATAAACACAATAGAGATAAAAACCTATTACATGACCGCAAATTAAGATAAATCAAAAACGTTGCCTTATCTCGAAACATATTAGACGCCACTTCAAATACAATGCAACGTACGAAAGATAATATACGATGCAACGAATGTTATTCTACAATCTTTTTCCTGTTTATATATAAGATAAAATACGTAACGTACGCTTAATCCATTGAACCCATAGTGGAAAAACCTTTTGTCATATTTTTTCTCTCGTCTTCTTTTATTTTCATCTAGTCATATAAACATTCGTGAATATTTTTTGAATTTTTTTTTTCCTTTCGACTCGAATTATACGAGCGAAAACTTATATATTATTCGAAATATTTTAAATAATTTTGCATGTTACCATTTTTTATATTTTTATTTATTTTTTTTAAATTACATCACATATACCATATAATATTTACGTACACGATAGTGTTCATTACTGCATGCATGTTACCATGTTTTTATACATATTTATTTATTTATTTTATATTAATTTGCTTTTACCAATTTTTTCTTTGAAGCACAGCGCAATAAAAATTTTTTTTAGGAACTCAAGTTACCAAAAATAGTAAACAATCAATGTCAATATTTTTCGAAATTTTTATTATGCATATATTTTTTGTACTTGTATTTTTTTTTATGTATTTAATATTTTTTTTATTTTTAAATAATAATTATTAATTCATTTTCAGGCAACATGATGAAGAAATTATTCGGTAAAATTTCAGGGGGGTGTTGATACGAAATCCCACCACATCTCATTCTTCATCATCATCATCACACCATTCTATATATATATGTCATATGTACAGTCTAGTCACGAAGTGTTTCCCCTTCTACTTTCGATCGTATATCGCTGTTGCTTCACCATTTACTTTTTCGTTTGTCAAATATATTTTAGTCGCGAAATAAACGTCTTAAAAGTCAAAAGTCTCAAGTTCTTTCGATCCTCGTTCTACATACCTCACATCAGTTATTCATTAGATTCTGGCCCATATTCACAAACGTCACTTTAACCTCCCTTCACTTAAACTTCACTTAAAAATCGCTTTTGGAAAAATTTTGTACTTCAGAATGTGGTAACATTTTATTTTTACATTGGAACTCTCGTAAGAGATACAATGTTCCCACACTTTTAAGTACAAAATTGTGCAAAAAATTTTTTTTAAGTGAAATTTAAGCGAAGGGAGGTTAAAGTGACGTTTGTGAATATGAGCCTCTATGTTATTCTTATCAGTATTAGCGGTCCAGTATGTATATAGTCAAATGTTGCCTTCAACATTTTATCAGTATGCGCAGTCCATCTAGTATATGGTCGAAGGTTATTTTTGAGAAAAACTATCGATAATCTATCGATAGTATCAAAATTTGGAACTTGGAATCGCAATCGTCATCGTCAGCGAGTTCGAGTAAATTCATTTCCATTTTTCACTATCGACGTTATCATGTTGTTGTTAGGTACAGGTGATAGATGATTTGTATTTTCATTTAAGTCGTTGTTGTAATTATTCGTTTCAGAAAATTACAACAAAGTTGTGCGTTACGCTTACTGTATCGTTTCCACGTTACAATTAATATCCGTCAATCTGTACGAATGTAAGTTCTTCTATTTGTATTCGTGTGCATGCCTGGTGGTTGTGTTTTGCGATTGAGCACGGTCGAATTTTACAGGAAAAATAATTGAAACGACTTGTATGCGGCGAAGGCGGCGACCATGGGAACGAAAGTAATTCAAGTGACCAACATCGCGCCGCAAGCGACGCGAGATCAAATGCAGACCTTGTTCGGGTATATCGGTAAAATCGAAGAAATTCGTCTGTATCCGACGATGCGAGACGTCTCGCTGCCGGTGCAGTCGCGCATTTGCTACGTCAAGTACTTCGATCCGGCGTGCGTCGGCGTCGTCCAGCACCTGACCAACACCGTGTTCATAGATCGAGCCCTAATCGTCACCCCTTACCAGGCCAAGGGCGGCGAAATTCCCGACGAGTATCGAGCCCTGGACATAGCCGCGCAGGCCAACGTCATTCCCGGACTGTATCCGTCGGAGCCGAAATTGCCGGCGCACATAGTCAACCAGATCGAGGGCGTGCCGCCGAACCAGGTGATCACCAGTCACGATCCGGTTCTGGCCGCGTCCGGCCTACCTCTGTACCCTGCGCTGCCAATCACCTACGACGCTCGCCGAATCGAAGAAATACGACGCACGTTGCTCGTGATCGACGTCGACGAAACGATAACCGGCGAACAGCTGATCGAATTCTTTTTGAAGGCCGGCGACGTCAAGTACATACGTTTCTGCACGCGCGACAACGACAGCCACAGGTACGCGCTGGTCGAGTTCTGCGAGCAGAGCAGCATTTTGGCCGGCCTCAAGTTGAACGGCAGCCAGCTGGCCGGCAAAACGATCCGCGTGTACCACTCGACGCAGGCGATCGCCAAGCCGACGGCCAAGAGCAACGAAACGGCGCAGCGCGAAATCGAGGAGGCGATGACCCGCGTCAAAGAGGCGCAGAGCATGATATCGGCGGCCATCGATCCGGTCATCGGCATTCTGTCCAAGGACAAGAAACGCAGTCGCAGCACGTCCCGTTCGCGGCGACATTCTCGATCTCGTTCGCGCCGGCGCTCGCGCTCGCGCTCCAAGTACCGCCGTCGTTCGCGGTCGCGGTCCCACCGATCCAAGCGCAGGTCTCGCTCGCGACACTCAAGCCGCCGTTCCCGGTCCAAGGGCCGCCGCTCTCGGTCCAAGGGTCGCCGCTCCAGGTCTAAAGGCCGGCGTCGCTCCGCGTCGCCGGACCGTCACAGGCGCGCGCGTCGCTCCGCGTCGCGCAGACGCTCCAGGGAGCGCAAACGGTCGCGGTCCCGAGGACATTCGAAGGTGGCCAAACACCGGTCGAAGGAGCGACGCCGGTCTGCGTCGCGCTCCAAGAAGTCCCGTTCCAAATCGAAGTCGCGACGTCGATCGCGTTCGCCCTCCAACAGATCCAGTCGATCGAAGAGCAGGAGACCGGCCAAGGACGACGACCGGCCAGCGTCCTCCGAGAAGCGATCGAAACGATCGCCGTCCAAGTCGACCGAATAATCGTACAGCCGCCTATTAATCGATCGTTCCTTTTTTCTTTTTTTTTCTTTTCTCTTTTTTCTTTTTTCGTTTCCATTTTTTTTTTATCCCATTCGTCGTTTCCCCACCTTTTACGTCTGCCAACAGTTTACCGATGGAGAACTTTTCCAATTCGAAATGCGAAGCAGGTGGTTTCGTTGGACTCAAGTCGCGAGAATACTCGTTAATTGGTTTTTGGCCATTCGAATTCGTAGTTTCGACTCGAAACCTTACCTTCGTGCCGTTTGAAGAAATTTTCGTCTTCCACCTGGGTGTTGACTGTACTCGTACAGGACTTACACAGTTGTGATTCACGTCTGGTTTTCGCATTGTATATCATTTCTGCGCGTAGTAACGCTTTTTAACTATTTTTCAAACAACCGAGTCTTTCTTAGTTCGGTTTCTTCGATAATTATCGTTATTGCAGTAATTATTTTGATTTCTGTATTCTTATTTTCCTTTTCTCTCCCCAAAAATTATAATAGAAAAATTACAATTGTAAGACGACCTAATGTACATTTGTTTTATTATTTTCAGTAATGTTGGCATGATGTTCGATGACATTATTGCTTAACATCTTTCGAAACCATTATTTCATACTATGGTTGCGTATAATATATTGTGTGTTCTCAAATATTTGTTTTAGCTTTATTTAGTTGCTTATGTTTTTAAGCAGTGGCAGATAGGCACATGTTTTTCCATCGATAAAACATGCATCTTTAGCGCGTCCAAATAGTATGTGTTACGAATTTTATTTCTCTGTTTGTCTAGGTCAAAATGGAAATGGAAAGAAAAAATCTGTTTTGTTAAGAAATTTTTTTTGTTTTCTGGTACTTACGAATTATTTGTTTTAAAAATGTAAAATAACAAATAACGAGCAAATGTAAAGTTGCAAATATAAATTTTTACTTTATAAAAAACGAAATTAGATCAAATGTTCGATATTTGCAGGGGTTGCGAATAATTTCTATCGATGAATACAAAATTTACGCTAAAAATTAGGGGCAGTAACCGGGGATAACTTTTTATTATCTTCAAAAACAAAGAAACAAAAGGTGGTGTGCGTATCTGCGTAATAATTGGACCACCCTGTATAGTAGCCTAAATTTCCGTACAATAAAATTCAATCCCAATTTTTGTGTATTTATCCGCGTTTTTTGGTACATTCACAACCTTTTAATTTAAAAAAAAAAAAAAACTCTCATTTCGCTATTTCTCAGTTACAATCTAAGCTACAAAGCTGGTTTTAGTATTAGAAAAAGTTTTTATTGTCATTAGTTTTCCACAAACAGGTTATAAAAAAACTGCAAATTAATGAGAAATTTTCCGTTTTTTAATTTGTTATATTCGTACATTTAGTTTACAACACAATCCTAAACGCGGATACAGTCCTATCGTAGTTTGAAGGCTTGTGTTGCGTGAACTTATGACTTCCCTTTATCACTTTCGAATATACTACCCTTCTTACACCTTATCAAAACGCGTAAGCGCGGTAATTTTATTCTTCTATTCATTCTCAATTTCTCAATTCTCATAATCTCATTCTCAGTCAGGGTTGCCAGAGGTACGGATTTATCCGTAGTGTACGGATTTTTCAAGGTATGAAAATCTGCGTACGGATTTTGTACAGATATTGTAAGAGGGTACGGATTCACACGGATTTCTTGCCACTAGTACGGATTTTTGAGCAAAAATGCAATATAAATTATAATTAAGCATTTTTTTCATCACACAGTTTAGTTGCCCTGATTGCTGATGAAACTAGTGGTCAGTATCAGTGGCTGAAGCTGATTACAATTAATGTGATAACATTTTCATATTATTTGACTTTAATCCATCGATGGATTCTACTGATTTTCTTCCAGTAAATATTTTAGCTAGGTACTTAATATATTGATAAAAATTCGATTTCGATGTTAAATGGGAAATACATGTTGTTGTAATGGAAATCCCACCTTCTCTCTTTCTTCATCATCATCACAAACACATTATATATATATGTCATATGTACACTCTCGTCACGAAGTGCTTCCCCTACTATTCTCGATCCAATAACGCTGTTGCTTCGCCATTTCGTATTTCGTTTGTGAAACATAATTCAGTCGCTAATAAAATGTCATTAAAGTAAAAAGTCTCAAGTTCTTTCGATCCTTGTTCTGTACGCATCACATCATGGTAGCCATCGCTGCGGTAGAACTTTGAGGAGAGACTTAGAAAATTTAAATCGATGAAATAATAATTTTTTCTTAAATTAATTTGCTGCTGTGCGAAAAATTTTTTATGTTTTCCGTTAACTCGAATGTTAATTTATTTTCAATTTTGAAAAAATTAAAAATTAAATCAAAAAGTAGAAGCTGAAGTTCCAGACTTAATAACGGCCAATCCTGGAAGTCATCGAACGCTAAATCCAGTAAGGACCGCCAAAGAGATCGAGTGAACAGCCAAAGGAAACATGCTCCCGTCATCGAGGACTCATCATAGATCCACAAATCGAAGACCCAAATTTTTTTGGCCAACTCAAAACAAAATTTAAGCAGGAAGTACAGAGGTAGACAGCGAAGCATCGAAGACATAAATTATTCATCAGCACAGGGGAAATTATAAGATAAAATTTTTTGTAAAGGTAATATTTGTTGAAGTAAATTATTTTTCGTGTTTATGCGATTGTGTTTGAACTGAGGCTATTAAATTAAATTTTTTTAAGTTATTTATGTCCCCTACAATAAAATTGTTTGAAGGAAAAATTGGTGAGTATAATATTGAGAAAGAACAATTAAAGGAATTAATAAAAAAGTTTGAAGG